>JAAIIK010000048.1:277353-295824 GCA_014706435.1 Silurus glanis | reverse complement strand
TAGATAGATAGATAGATAGATAGATAGATAGATAGATAGACAGACAGACAGACAGACAGACAGACAGACAGACAGACAGACAGACCATTTCAAATCATGCTTATAAAATGTGGAAAATGTGGAATGCTTTAAGATAAATAATTTTAAAAGACACTGTATAGCAATAGTTTCTCACCTTAAGATAATTTTGGTTTCCTGGATGTCCACCTGAACGTTGGTGGGTTTCTGAACCAGGAAGTTCACAGTAACATACTTTTTGCGGTCAAACCACACTGTTTTTGCAGGTTGACTTTAGACAAGCAGAGAAAATAAAACAGAATTTAAACACCACAAAATCCTTCATCTACTTTAATGTATATATTATCATTTCCGATTCAGTAAGTTCACCACTGTCTACACAGTGATTCAGTGACCACATTTGGACACTTAGAATTATAATGTGTTTCTTCCCTTTCACACCGCGCACTAGAGTTTCACTCACCAGTTTTCCGGTCGGACAATTTTTGGCATCTTGAGTCTTCAGAGTTCGCCTTTGTAGTAGAAATGTTTGGAATCTTTAACGTGTAATCCGGTAGAATTCTCAAAGCTTTTACAAACTCTGTTTTGCCACTGAGAGTGAGAGCAGTCTGTCTGGTGTTGTAGCTCAGTGCACTGGGCTATTTTAAGATGGACAGTATCAGCTGCTAGAGGTGCCTTCTCCGCCCCTCCACCCAATTCCTATTTTAAGGCCTAAATGGAACACTCGGGAAAACCACGACGTTTTCCTTCTGTGTCACTGCGAACGAGGGGGATGGCGAATCTTCCAGACCCCATGCTTGGGGGCAAATGCTTTCACACCAGGTTCCTCAACCCCCACAAGCACCAGCAAAGTTCCAGGCACCCACACAAAACCAAACAACTTCAATCCCCTTTATAGAAGACACCAAAATTTTCGAATAAAATCTTTGTATAAATATTCACCCCGTTGGAATTTTTTTTACTTTTATGTTGTGATACAGATTGGAACTTGCACTTTATGTGATTGTTGTTGTATGTAGCACCAGGGTTCAGGAGGAACGTTGTTTCATTTCACTGTGTAATGCGTCAGCTATATATGGTTGAAATGACAATAAAAGCTTCTTGACTTGACTTGGAATTAAAATGGACTTAATTGGAATTTTATATAATGACTCTAGATAAATAGCCTGTAATATTGAATTACTGGAAACTCAAAATGCTTTGCTGTTTTTGTACACAATGAAATAGGCAAACGTTGCGATTGCATAAGCATTCAACCCTTTCATTCTTGGTTGCTTCTCTGACAAATTTTCACCCATATTTCCTTGTTTACTGACTTTGAAAAAGATGCCCTCTCCAAAGCAGAAGCATGATTTAATAACATTTTCTTTATACAAGACTCCTCAATAGATGCTGCTAAACTACCAATATTTACATGTACAGTGTTTATTATTATATGGACAATTTATTTGTACTAATATTAGGGGTGTAACGGTACACAAAATTCACGGTTCGGTACGTACCTCACATTTAAAGTCACGGTTTTGGGTAAATTTCGGTACGGTTCGGGGAAAACTTGTTGTTTTTTCATTTGCCATTTATTTATTTCATATTACTATTTATTAGTATTCAAATTTGTGATCAGCATTGAAACAGTTTACATTTTTTAAACTATTTTAAATGAAATGCCTGCTTGGTTAAACGATATATAAAATTATATTTAAAAATATTTTATAAAAACAAAATAGAATAAATAAAATGAATGCACTACACTTATTTTAATTAAATTGAGTAATCAAATCAATTGGCACAAATTAAATTGATAAAATTTTATTAAATAAATGAAAATATGTAATTAAATAGTTAACATTTGTTAGACCCCATTTGGGTAATGCAGATGTGTGTGGGTATGTTGTGTGTGTATGCATGTGTGCATGTGTGTGTTTTACATTTAATATTCTAAAGATATGACCTACTAAACTTATCTACTTATTTTAGCATACTTTAACAAATGTCCTTAATCCTTCCATCCTTCATTCACTCACTCTCTCGATATGTGGAATTATCAGGATTTTCTCCTTTTAAGAAAGATTCTTGAAGCTGGACATATAACGCTAAAGAATCCAGAGCGCTATTGATTATTATGGATTCTTTAGCATTTTCATGCTTGCTCAAAACTAATCTTATTTCGGGTACGGCGTGAGTAGCTACAGTGACACTGCGCTAACTCTAGTTTTTTTTAATATATATATATATACATCTGCCATTATTGTGTATGTTTTTTATGTTTAATTTTTTTATGTTTAAAAAAATGCACTCAAAGCACAAGGCAGACACTAAACAAACTTGGTGTCCACCACTTAATACGTTCCTGAGGGAACTAGGATTTTAAATATGTTCAGCACGTTAAAAGGACCGAAAGCTCAGTATCGAAAGATTCCAGTATGAATACATGTACCGTTACACCCCTAACTAATACACTTACAAAGTACAGGTCAATGCTGCACTGTCACTGTTTTTATTGTCTCATTGTGTTGTGTAGATTGCACTAAATTGTTTTTTTGCACATATTATGTACTGTCGTAGTTAGTTTTGTGTTATCTTGTATTAATTTGTGTTTAATTATGTTGTTTCAATTCACTGTATACTGTACTATATATAGCTGAAATGACAATAAAAGCCATTTGACTTGACTTAGAGAATATTCTCCCTATTTATTTTAACTCCCTATTAATATTCTATTATCATTTAAGATGCGGAACCAACAGTGGTGGACAAACCATGTACTTGAGTTAAAGTAGAGCTACACTCTTTTACACAAGTAAAAGACCTGGGAGCTATTTTAGACAGCAACTTGTCTTTTGAATATCATATTAACAATATTACAAAAACAGCCTTCTTTCACTTTAGAAATATTGCTAAGCTAAACATGTCTATATCTGATGCAGAGAAGCTCGTCCATGCGTTCATGACCTCCAGACTGGACTATTGTAATGCATTACTAGGTGGATGTCCTGCATCATTAATAAACAAGCTACAGTTAGTCCAGAATGCAGCACGGTCGTTCACAAGGTCGAGAAAAAAATATCATCATATAACCCCAATCTTATCATCCCTACACTGGCTACCTGTTAAGTTTTGAATTGACTACAAACTACTGCTACTTACTTACAAAGCCCTAAATGGTTTGGCTCCCATTTATCTTTCTAGTCTTCTAACATGCTACAATCTGTCACGCTCCATGAGATCTCAAAACTCCGGACTTCTAGTAGTTCCTAGAATAGCAAAGTCCACTAAAGGCAGTAGAGTTTCTCACATTTAGCTCCTAAACTTTGGAATAGTCTTCCTGACAGTGTTCGGGGCTCAGACACACTCTCCCAGTTTAAGTGCAGATTAAAAACATATCTTTTTAGCGAGGCCTACACATAACACATATCACATCATAACCTTGTGCTCTAGTACATCTGATCACATGCACATTATCAACTTGTGCTTGTTAATATTATGAACAGCAGCTACGCTAATTCCTTTCCACTGCTTCTCTCTCTTTACCCATCCCAAGGCATCCTGAGGTTGCGCCAGCTCCAGTCACGTTCCGCCTTATGAAGATTATGGACCTTCAAAGCAGTAGATCCCGACCGGCAAACATCCATCTAGAGACGTATCTAGAGGCACCAATTGGATCCCACTTCATGTGGAGTTTTGTCACTGGACCTCTTTTAGTGTTTAAAGGCTCTGGAATTGAGAAGCTGATATTTGATCTATGATGGTCTCAAATGTTGAGCTATTTTATGAGTTGCTCAGTAGCTCAAAGTTTTATAACCACAAATGACTTTATAAGAGAGGAAAGGACATTACTCATAATCGTACATTTTAGTGCTCATGTTAGTTCTCACTCTCCAGTGTTCTGTACTGTTTAAAGATTTATAATCACATTCTTGATATCACCCAAATGAGGATGGGTTCCCCTTTTGAGTCTGGTTCCTCTCAAGATTTCTTCCTCATAACATCTAATGGAATTTTTCCTTGCCACAGTCGCCACGGCTGCTCATCAGGGATAAATATACATTGCTCACATTAACTCTTAAATTCTGTAAAGCTGCTTTGAGACAATGTCCGTTGTGAAAAGCGCTATAGAAATAAACTTGACTTGACTTGACTTGACTTGACACTCGGTAAAGTATTACTCCAGTAAAAGTAAAAGTGCTCCCTTTAAACTTTTTATAGTAAAACTACAAAAGTATTTGCTTTTGAATGTACTTAAGTATCCAAAGTACTACGATTTATTATGTGTATAATGTTCACATTATCATTTCTTTCACAAGACTCTTTGCTTAATCAACTCAGTTTATGTGAAAAGACTGTAATGTTACTCTCAGCACACAATCTATTAATAGAATGACATTAATGAGTCAAACACTTATTGATATCTACTAAAATGATCATGAACACAAAACCTTATTTTTAACTACTTTGAAAAAATCAAACACCACTGGTGTTGTGGCAAGTTAGAGACAGGAGTTTCTTCCATCATTTATTACTCTCAAAATGTTCTGCTTGCTGTTGAACTGATGATGAATTGTATGTTCCTGCTGAGTAGATACCATCAAGCAGCAATCAAAACAAGTTTAAAGACAGAGTGCAGGTTTTACTCTGATTGGTGACTTGCTGTGTGTTTGACCAGTTAGGTTTTTATCCACTCAAAAATAAAAAGGAATGACTTTTGATTGATTTCAAAATGTAGTTGAGTAAAAAGTAATATATTCGACTTTGAGATGTAGTGAAGTAAAAGTAAAATCTTCCCAAATGAAAATGCTTCAGTAAAGTACGGATGTGTGAAAAAAGCTACTTAAGTACAGTAACAACGTACAGTTACTTCCTTACTGTCCACTATTGGGACCCAATATAGGAGTTTTGCAGCAACAGGGAATGAATAATCACAGATTTTTTTAGTTTTTATAATAATTTCAGAAATTGTATAGATATTTATTTCTCTTGAATTTCATTGAATGTAGAAAGCTTAAATGGGGGGCTGAATTGTCCATTTTTACTTTATTTCAGGGAAAGTATATATTGACTATTATTATTTAACTCACATTTTTTTACATAATTTAATTAATAATGCACTAACAATGTTTATTCAATCTGGTTGTATTTGTTAAAAAAAAAAAAAAAAAAACAACCAAAAAAAAAAAAAAAAAAAAACGCACAATAATATAGCATATGGGTGAGCCGCCATCTTGTGGTGTAATTATTTTTTTACACTGTTTTGATCTCCATTTCCGGTTTTGGTCGGTTCCAACCGGAAAAGAGAATGTAGCGCGCGAGAGAGGCTGCTGTTGCTTAAACTACAGTTAGTGGAATTTGAAAGTCCGCGATCCAAATAAGAAAAGAAAAACATTTTGCAATAAAAAAGCGAAAAATTAAGAAGGTAGACGTAATTATATGTGTCACTGAGAAGAAACCGGAATTATTTTACAGTCACAATGCCCAGAAGAAAGGTAAGAAAGGGTCAACGTTTTATTAGCTACAACGGCAAATATACGTGTTCACTGTTTAGGTGCACTACGTAGTGTACTAAGGAAACATCTCAAACGGCTATCTAGTGCCCTAAGCATCCTGTATGACTCCATTTCGGATTGAGCCGCAGCTAATACACCAGGACTTCCCTTTTGTGCTAGTATGACGCCTTTTCTCACTCGTATGTTATATTGTTATTTTTTTTAACCTAGCTTTATTTTAAATTTATGAACATGCATCGTTAGAAGGATGGTGAATAGCATAATAATGTGTAAAGTCCAACTGTTTGTACATTGAGCTAACATTGAAAACACGACTGTTGTGATGATAGCTAGCTATCATGGCGGATATGCTGGAGTCTTTATTTCTAGTGACTGTTATCAGGCTTGGCGTTTCAGCCGATCTTTTTCATGTTTCTGAGTAGTGTATTATGCTGTGTTGTAAACCAGGATAACGTTAAAGTTGTTTTGCAAGCTAAGCGCTAACATTTCAGTCGGTCGTTGAGGGCTAGAGAGCGACTCTGAACCGTTTATGCGAAATGAATTAATTCTGCTGAACCGATTCGAAGCTTTGGATCACGTGACCAAGCTTACACAAACGAACGGTGTTTTCGATTATTGTACTGTAATCATTGTACACATTTTTGTATGTCAGAAGGTTGGACATGTTTTAATTTACATATACATACACACACACGCTATCTATCTATCTATCTATCTATCTATCTATCTATCTATCTATCTAATCTAATCTATCTAATCTATCTAATCTATATAACACACACTGATCAGGCATAATATTATGACCACTGGCTGGTGTAGTGACCAATAATATAATTATCTTTTAATCATGGCACCTGTTAGTCAGTGGGATATTAGGTTGCAAGTGAACAGTTTGTGCACAAAGTTGATGTTAGAAGCTTGAAAAATGGGAAAGCGTAAGGATTTGAGCGAATTTGACAAGGGACAAATTGTGATGTCTAGACGACTGGGTCAGAGCATCTCCAAAACTGCAGCTCTTGTGGGGTGTTCCCAGTCTGCAGTGCTCAGAAACTCAGAAGAAGCTCAGAAATCAAAAGTGGTCCAAGGAAGGAACAGTGTTGAATCGGCGACAGGGTCATGTGCGGCCAAGGTTCAAGAATGCGACTGTTCAACAAATGAGCTTTCTATCGATTTGACGTTTTACTTTACTGTTTGCTTACAGAGAGCAGCCGGGAGCAGTTCTGATGGGACCGCAGACTCTGATGACTCCACTGAGCACGAGAAGACCGACAGCTCACACAGCGATGCAAATCCGCGCAGCAATGCACGGTTAACCAGAGCTTCTGTCCGGCTTAGTCAGAGCTCGCAAGGTAAATTATTATCAATCTTAATTTGAGAAGGGTCACAACAGGGGTTGGCGAATTTTTTTTTTTTCCCTCCCATGAGTGCAACTAAGGATAAATGTTCAGCTGTAATGCAAGTCCTGCAAATAAAAAAGCTCTTGCGTACCATATATTTGATAATAAAAAAAAAAATCAATCTGTTAGGTAGCTTAATCAGTGCTCACATCCAGACAGACTTTATCTCCACAACAAGTCAGTAGTTCTCAACCTATTGACAATTTATATCATGGAATTAAAATTCAAAAACAGACAAATAAAAGAAAAACCTTTTAAAAATAGTACAAGTCATATTACAAGTCAACATATTGTCATCATCCTCATACCGCTAACTGTAAGAATCAGGGTTAAAAAAAAAAAGCTACACTGGTTGAACCTTAATGTGGTAAAAGCTTGAGGTTTTAAAACAACTTATGCCACCACAAGTCTAACCAAACCTCTTGTCACTGTCTGCTTTTCAGCCATGTGATCAGTAACGTGTATAAAAAGTAAGTGTGTGTGTGTGTGTGTGTGTGTGTGAAGGCAGATTATAATTCTTTTACATTTTACCTCAATACTTTTTGGCTTCTGTAGCTGGTGCTCTGACGCTGCTTTGTGTACTTTGTATAAAACCTTAAAACAGCTAATGACAGAAGCGGATGAAATTGAAAAAACTAATTCTAATCTATGATCAATCTCTCACTGCACAATACCTGTAAATGAACTCAAATAAGTTATTCTCTTTTTGTTTGCTTCCCTTCCCATTCAAAATACAAAAATACAATCATGACATATAAAAAATATAATGTAAATGCAGCTTTTTTTCTTTTCTTTTTTTAAATAACTTATTCAACACAAGCATCACATAAGCCAAGGCAAGTTAAAAGTAAAACTGTATCATTTATCAGTCAGTGCAAAATTGTGAATGTAAACGGTAAACTTCATACTGTGGAATACAGATGTGTTTAGTGAGAAAGTGACCGCTGATGAAAGGTGTGCTGATGGAGGAGAATTTATTTGTGTGGGCGATGTGACAGTGCCTACTAGGGGACACACTCAGTTATGTAATAAATAGTTTACAATAAAAACACCTAAAGAGATTGCTGAAATTACTTAAATTGGGTTAAAAACCGTCCAACGCATTAATAAAAACTGGAAGGATGGTGGGGAACCACCGTCTTCAAGGAATAGATTTTTGGTAGAAAAAATCGTGAATGGTTGTGATTGGCAATCACTTAATCGTTTCATGAAATCTTAAAAAACAACAACAACAGTAGAACTCACGGCTATGTTTAATAGTGAAATTAAGAGCTTTTCCAGAGACACGATGCGAAGGGAACTTAAAGGATTTGGACGAAACGGTTGTGTAGCCTTAAGAAAACATCAGTGACGCTATTCTGAAAAAAGGCTTCAATTTGCTAGGGAGCATAAATATTGGAACAGTATGATCATGTGGTCTGATGAGTCCAGATTTACCCTGTTCCAGAGTGATGGGTGCCTAGTGCCTACCGTACAAGCCTGTGGGGGCAGTGCTATGATCTGGGGTTGCTGCAGTTGGTCTGATGGCACGGCATATTCTAAGATGACAATGCCATGATCCATCTTTCTCAAATTGTGAAAGAGTGGTTTGGGAAGCATGAGACATAATTTTCACACATGGATTGGCCACCACAGAGTCCAGACTTTAACCGAATTAAAGCCTGGAGAAGACTTTGCGCAGCGGTCCGACTCTCGCATTAACAATACAAGATCTTGGTGAAAAATGACTGCAACTCTGGATGGGAATAAATGTCGTGGCATTGCAGAAGCTTATCAAAACAAATGCATGCCGTAATCGAAACAGAAACGAGCAGTGTATAAGTTGACAGTATTGTCAAGTTGAATCACAGGTTCATTTGTTGTAATGTACCATTTTAAAGCAATTTGTTTTAGCAGTGTAGTAATTTGCCACAGATTACAAATTTGATTCATTAATGATCGCGTTATCATGCTTTCTAACTGTGTATATTTGCATTTAATGGTATTGAACATTAGTGGGAGGGGGTGTTGGTTCCTGTTTTCAGTTTTTATGATATACCAACTATACATGACTCGAGAACTTAGTGCTGTAATTATAACAGAAATAAACTTGATTCAAAGATGTTCCACAACACTAATTATGACGACTAATGGATGAAAAGAGACACATTTATTCTGTAATAATTTAAAATAATGCAGTAGTATAAGAGAAAGCGAATCTTTGTTTATCATCACAGTAATTAGTGTTTCCGCATACTACCTTTTATAGCAGACAGACAAAACCTGTTATTTGTATATATTATTTTATCTTATTATATGATCAACCTGTTATTGCCTCTGCATGAATTTCCAGTATGATTGACTTGATTTTGAAAGCGACTGTGAAACAGAAAAGCTTCTCCATTCCCAGTGAACATGTTTGACATGTCTGTTTGGAACAGTGGCATACTTTTTTTTTGCCAGTCACCAGCTTGTGATTGTTACTGTGTAAACTGAAACATATATTTTATCCTAAACAGCTCAAGGGATAACAACAAACTTCTACACGTATTGTAGTGCTATATTATGTGTAATTTGTCATTTTCACTGCCCTTGATATCAGATGTACCCGCAGACTTGAAGCAAATAGCAGAGAGAGACGAATCACCACCCAGGACTCCAACAGGCAACGCTCCCTCATCCGAGTCTGACATTGACATCTCCAGTCCCAATGCATCCCACGATGAAGGAGCATCCAAAGACCACAAAGACTCAGGCAGCGATCCATCTCATAGGCCAAAGCGCCGCCGTTTCCATGAAAGCTACAACTTTAACATGAAATGCCCTACACCTGGATGCAACTCCTTGGGTAGGTAAATCTATAGCAGTTTCCTGGTGCCATGCAAGAAAACGCTGAATTGTTGTCCCGGTTTTTCCAGTATACCTAAATGCAGACCTTTTCTCACCTCGTTTTCTTACTTTCCCCACTTTCCTCTTACAGGACATTTAACCGGAAAGCACGAACGACACTTCTCCATATCCGGCTGTCCTCTTTACCATAACCTATCAGCTGACGAGTGCAAGGTTTAAATGTCCTACTAATATTTTATGCCTTTAATAAAGCTTGTATCTGTGGCTGTACAAGTTTTACACAATATTCTTTTTCTGTGTTAAGGTGAAAGCTACAGAACGGGAAAAACAAGACGAGGAAAGAAGTCAAACTCAGAATGAGGAAAACAGACATGCAACACGTCACCAGGTACACGATCTTCATACTATGGATTGAAGGTCTTGATTCATGCTATGAATTGAAAGTCCAATAATATAGTTTTTTTGTTTGTTGAACTTACAGTATAAACTTAATATCTATGCTTTAAGCAACACGTTATTTAGAACAGGCTGCTTATACGCTTTCAGTGTAATCACTTTATCCTGTGTTTGTTTACGACCTGTGACTGTGTTAACATTGTGAAAAAAATGTAAGAAAATGACACTAGGGGGCAAACATTGACCGTCACATCCTGGTGCTTTGTTCCGTCAAACTTTGGCATTTGCCCGAGGTTGGAATTTGGTTGACAGTAGTTTGATTTTTCCCTTTTTCAACTTTCATACAAGAATAGAAATCATTGAATTTACACTGGATCATGAATATCAAAAGATTAAATACTCATTTGTAATATTGTGTGTTCTCCCAAAATATTCTACAAGCCTTTTGTCACCACCATTACACTGGAATTTCTCAGTTGATTCCCTGAGTTTGATTCTGTAATATCTACGCAGGCTCCTACGGCAAGGCAAGTAAAATATAAGGAAAAGGTTCAAGAATTGAGGAAGAAGAAGGATTCTGGACTGTCAAAAGAGCAGAAAGATAAGTACATGGTATAACACCTTTCTTTATTGGGATCTATAATATGATTGTGCTGCTGTGTCCACCATATAGATTTTGAACTTGTTTCCTTTTTTTAGGAACACAGGCAGACCCATGGAACAAATAGAGAGCCTCTGTTAGAGAACATCACAAGTGAATATGATCTTGAGCTGTTTAGAAAAGCCCAAGCAAGAGCATCGGAAGATCTGGTGAGAACACGTGACTATTTCAGAAACCTTCTTTTGAACTATTTTTTGCATTCAGGCTTGACTTGTTTATAATTCGGATGGATAAAACCGGATGGCGCTGATATTCTACAGAAGGAAGTCCTGTACAGAGAAACGCCTCTTCGTATTTTATATAAAACAATGGCATGCACGTGTGTGAGCATAAACTTGATTAGAGTTTCTTTGGGATTTTAGGCAAACTCAGATACTCGAATGGATTTTACTGTGCATTGCGTACAGGACTACGTTTTTGTTAATTGCACATGCATAATTTAAACAGTCTTATTACTTGTATAACATAAGTGACTGAACATTGAAGAAATATTCTTGCACTGATTCACAAGTCTAGGGGGAAGGGTAATCTTATATTTCTTGACGCGCCTTTTAAAAAAAAAAAAAGTGAGGGGGTGTGTTTGGAAGGGCACGTTTAGATGCAACCGATACAAGAGAAATATGACATGATGGGGCATGTTATAGAAAAATAACCCATGCCGGGGTGGTGTGATACTGTCCAATAAGAAGCATGGTTAATGCCCGAGGCATGACTTGAAGCAGTTGAAGCTCGAGCAGAACAGTTTACACATTTACTGCATATCTCTTGAACATCCGGCAGAATTTAAAAATAACATTTGTAAGATTGCACATCAAAGCCAAAATATTCTTGTCCATCTTGTTTCCAGGTCAGACCACAAGATATGATAAAGGTATAATTCATTTGTTCTTTTTTCTTTAAACCTTTCTGATGTTGTTGTGATCCATGTCCATGAGTCCTTTGAGCTGAAAACTCTGACCCAGGCTTTATTTAGGTCTGAAGGTGACACAAGATTTTCTTTTATAATTCAAACACTAAATGTAATAAAAAGAGCACTAGGCAAAAAAAAAATGAATCCAGCTCACACATTAATAATGCTAAAAGAAAAAGTATATTTCACATCTTCCTTATGTGTGAAAAGTGAGTGATTTTATATTGTATTATAGGAACACTAGGAATCTATCGGCCAATAATATCAGCCGTCAAATTTTTTTTTTTTTTTACTTTTAAGAAATAATCCCGTATCAGTGACAACTTTGCTTTGATCAGACCTTAAAAAAATAAATAAAAGAAGAGTTTTCAGTACAATGTTTGATTTTTATTTATTTGTTTATTTTTAATAAATACATATAAATAAATGGTGGCTTCTTATTTCTCAGTTGTTGTTTTTTTTTTATTTTGTCTGATTTGTTCAGGAGAAGCTGCGCATGCAAGGTCAAATCACTGAAGGTAGTAACATGATAAAAAACATTCTGTTTGGTCGCTACGAGCTGGACACCTGGTACCATTCCCCTTACCCAGAAGAGTATGCTCGGCTTGGCCGTCTCTACGTCTGTGAGTTCTGCCTGAAGTACATGAAGAGCCAGACCATCCTACGCAGGCACATGGTAATTAAAAAATAATTATTCTGTGCTAAACAATTGCCGTTTGGGTTCCAAATCAGCTGTGATATCTGGGATAAAATCACATCCAACACTAACAAATAATGCTATAATGTTATATGCTTTAAGCTTCTGTTTTGTCTTGTCAACTTCGTATGGTTTAATGGGATGAGATAAAAAGGCATCCATATGAATCCTGAATTCTGCCAATGAATGTAACGTTGAGTAAACAGTTTTTCCTTTCCTGAGTAAGTGTTAGAGTATGTAAGTATTGGCCCCGGAAAACACTTGAACAAATGTACATGGAATTTCAGGGGCATATAGTATAGTAGGTATAATACAGTAATATAGTTTGGGTTAAATTGACATTGTTCAGAACTTGCTGAAGTGTGAGGGGTATTCAGTTTACACATTCAAATAGCGATTTTAGCCAGAGAAAGTTCATTCACCCGACTCTTTGCAGTACTCGTTGCCTCGAGGTATGGCAAGTCAAGCCATGCCATGTGAAATCCAACCTGAAATATCTCTCCCGAATTTCAGACAGTTATGCCTCCCTATTATTACGCTACACGTTAAGCTTAGTGAGCAGCTTGCTCTCTCTCTCACTTCTAATCTGTTTGCGAACCCCACAGGCCAAATGTGTGTGGAAACACCCTCCCGGAGACGAGGTTTACCGAAAAGGAGCCATCTCGGTGTTCGAGGTGGATGGGAAAAAAAACAAGGTAATAGCTCCTCATTACAGCATTTCGCATCTGCCGCGTAGGGATTTTATTGGAGATCAAACACATGCTTTAAGTCATGTGCCCTAACAAAATAACATTTTACCTTCCTCTTGCTAGATCTATTGCCAGAACCTGTGTTTGCTGGCTAAGCTGTTTCTGGACCATAAGACTCTGTACTATGATGTTGAGCCCTTCCTCTTTTATGTCATGACGGAGGCTGACAACACAGGATGCCATCTTGTGGGATATTTTTCAAAGGTATGAAGGTCCCAATAGATTGATATGCTGCCGGCTTTGCTGGTCGCATAAGCAGCATTCGTGCATGGATTTCTAATTGCAAGGATTTTGCTAAAGCTGCTGTGTTTTTGTTATGTTTTTTTTTTTTTTTTTTTTTTTTTTTTTTGGTTGCAGGAGAAAAACTCCTTCCTGAACTACAATGTGTCCTGCATTCTCACCATGCCACAATACATGAGGCAGGGCTATGGCAAGATGCTGATTGATTTTAGTAAGTTTTCAAACTCGTCTGTCAGTTATAACTTAGTCACACCACACTGTATAATGGCTGGCATTTTGAAGATGAAGATGCAGACCACTGGATCACTGTGTGTGCTACATTAAGATGTACTACACTACACTGCATACACCAATCAGGCATAATATTATGACCAGTGAGCGAATAACACTGATTATCTCCTTATCCTGGCACCTGTTATTGGGTGGGATTTACGAGGCAGCAAGTAAACATCTTGTCCCCGAGTTGATGTGTTAGAAGCAGGAAAATCAGCAAGCATAAGGATTTAAGCGAGTTTTAACAAGTTCCAAATTGTGACGTGTAGACGACTGGGTTAGAGCATCTCCAAAACTGCAGCTCTTGTGGGGTGTTCCAGGTCTGCACTGGTCAGTTTCTATTAAAAGTGATGATTAACCGACGACAGGGTCATGGGCGGCCAATGTTCATTGGAGACCAAAGGCTGGCCCGTGTGGTCCAATCCAACAAACGAGCTCCTGGAGCTCAAATTAGTGAAGTAGTTAATGCTGTTAATACTCGATTGGTCAGGACTGTTTTGGCAGCAAAAGGGGGGACCAACACAATATTAGGCAGGTGGTCATAATGTTATGCCTGATTGGTGGCTGTGAAGTTATGCCTGGTTGTTGTAGAGCTCCACTATAGTACCTCACTACATTACAGGACGATGAGGAAGGTTATCTTGGCAGCATTTATTGTAAACATTAGGAAAAATGGTGTTTTATGATGACCTTTTTTTAAATTACCTTTAAAAAATTTTTAATAATAAAGGCTATGACTTGTTGCAATCCAGAAATGTCATGTTTAACCAAAGCTGTTTTTTCCCAAACCCATGTTTGTTTGCTGTAGGTTATCTGCTGTCGAAGGTGGAGGAGAAGGTGGGGTCCCCTGAAAGGCCGCTTTCTGACTTGGGCCTCATCAGCTACCGCAGCTACTGGAAGGAAGTCCTGCTGCGCTACATGTACAACTTTCAGGGCAAAGAGATCTCCATTAAAGGTAAGAACAGAATGGTGGTTGGCCTTAGACAAAACCTCAGAGTCTCAGCTGCAGGCTGGCACTAATGCACACAGTCAGGGGTCAGGGTACCTGGGTATTTTTTTCTTATTCAGACAGGGAAAGATACATGTTTTGTGGGAATTCATATTCTTAGTGCATAGGTTCCAAAAATCAAGCTCTGGATTTGACAAGAGCGCAAATAGTACAAAAATAAATAAAGAAAAAGTACAGGAACACCACTGTGTGCTCTGTAAATGGTTCTCTAACACAAGTTCTGAAATTGTATGCATTTTTCTTTTCTATGCAGAAATCAGCCAAGAGACAGCTGTGAACCCAGTGGATATCGTCAGCACTTTGCAGTCTCTCCAGATGCTGAAGTACTGGAAGGGGAAACACTTGGTTCTAAAGCGACAGGTACATACATACATACATACACACAAGTTTAGTTTTATGCTGATTAATGTTTGCCTGTGGATATTAGTGGTGGGTGATATGGGGAAAAAAAGTCACAATGAGCTCTAGAAACATTTTGTAGTCTAACCAAAATTCTCAGATAGAATAACTTATTAGCAGTGTGATATTCTACACAATTTATTTATTCCACATTGTATTTTTTAGTATAAGAGCCACCATGCTCTCTAGATATTGTTACTATCTAAATTGTATATGGTATAATAAATATGGGGGGAAGTTCTACCTCCAGACTCGCACAAATTGCATTTCGTAATGTTCTACATGCCAGCCAGTCATCACCAATAAACAGCCCTGTGATCTGTATCCACTTTGTTTGCACCATACCTCAGTATGGTGTGTCTAATGCACCAGAGATTCATGCAGAGAGTAATCAAAGTAAGTGGGACACTACAGGTCTACTGTACTTTCTGTGTTCAAAGTGTCTAAACATTCTAACACACTAGAAAGTAATCAGTTAATTAGTGTATATTAGCTTTAGTTATTACAATCATTAGCTAGCTGTGCTCTTTTTAAACAGGTCAGCTAACAGACTGCAGGACGTTTTTGCGGTTATACAGAAATATTTATACATTTTTTTTTTAAATAATGTCTTTAATATTGTTTGCTGATTGAATACCTCGTTTAGAGAAAATTTCAGTTTCTAAGAATTTAAACCACATGGAGAATATCGTGCGAGAAAGAAAGGCCATTATGTTTTCTTTCGATATAATTACTGTCTTTAAGCAGTGCATCATATATAATTTACTTTCATTCCTCAAGTTTTTTTTCTCTTGTGTACACAATGACTGTAAAATGTTCCTGGATGTCTGCCATCACAGGACCTGATAGATGATTGGAAAGCGAAAGAGACCAAACGAGGCACCAGCAACAAGACCATCGACCCCAGTTCACTGAAATGGACCCCTCCCAAAGGAACCTAAGAAGTCCAACCGACTAGCCTTTTTCTCCGATCTCAGTCTTTGATGCACTTCAGCATCTTTTCCAATGAATTCACAGCGTTCATTGTCTTTTTGGTCTCTGTGTGGCCTTTGTACTTCTATCCCTGCAGTGATTTATTATTATTATTGTTTTTGTTCTTGTGCAGCTGTAATTATAATACAGATCCTCTCTTTTAAGCTTTAATTTCAGCGTTTCAAAGGACGACATTTGACATTGAGATACACCCACTGCTCAGAGTGTTTATTTCCTTCACACCACAATATTCAAATCTGCTGAAGGCCTTGATAAACCGGCTCAGTTCTTAGGCAACTAAACTTTACATTAAGGTAGAAATCGGGTTGGACCAGTCACTTTCAAAGCATACGCATCACTACAAAATATTTCTGCAGCTCTCACACCCAGGTTTGATGAAGGCTTCGATAATTACCTGAATATTTCAGTCGTGTTTTTATATCACCGATGACCCACTGTTCTGACAGCTATACATTACGGGTGCCTCCCTCGACGGGAATTTGACACCTATGTTATAGGTTGACTAAGTGCACTAGGTTCAATGCCAATTTCAGTAGAATTACCATGCAAGCAGTAATTTCATTTTTATTTTCTCGGTAAGCTCACTGCATTTTTCATTTCTTGACTTTTTTTTTTTTTAAGGCTTGCTCAAATTAAAGAAACATTGAAAAGTGCAAATTTTTCATTCTTGTATTTTATTTGTATTGTGGAATAATGACTGTTTTTCACACTTCCAGGCTTAATTTACACGTTAAAGGATGCTTTGCGCTTTCTTTAAATATGAAAAACGCTCTCGCGCCGTATCGGGTCAGTAATACTGAAGATTGCCCCATTCTTCTTGCAAATCTGTTTAAAATAAAAAAATTAAAAAAAGCAAAAAAGGTCAGATGCTTTGCCGTAACACTTTGGTATTGTTGCTTATACTATATTAGTTAAAATTTGTGAATTTGTTTGAAATGCTGCACCTGATTGCTTATCTGATTGCATAGCTGTACTCGTCTCATATGGGATTATTTTCGTGTATGTATCTGCAAAAAAACAAATGTTTCAAGAATCGGGTTGACTTTGTGGAACGGAGTTTATAGGTTTTATATGTAACTTAAAATCACATTCCTTTTTTTTTTTTTTTTTTTTTTTTTTGAGGGGGGATTTTTCACCAGATTTCACATCAGTTTGAAAAGAAAGTCATTAAATGGTAACAAAACCAGAGATTTCTTTTAATGATTGTCTATTTCTTGCATTCGAATGACTAGAAAAACATCTTTCACGATGCGTATTTCTTTTTTTAGGCGTTATGAGTACACAGTGCATGACTTTAGCTCACATTTTTTGGACCTCAAATGGCATCTCCTTAATTATGAGCCCAATAATTAACTTATTTAAAGTGGCTCTGCGCTTATTATGCTTACATTGTTTAACCAGTTACTCTTTTTTGACATAGCTACCATTAAGCATCATGTACAGATGACGTAAGGGTGAGACTAAGTGTCTGTGAAAGACATCAGCTACAAATCAAGAGAGTGTCAGGTGATTGATCATGAATAACATAAAATGTGCACCTCAACAGCACCACCATTTACCTCCTCGTAATGATCTACCCATGAGTCCAACAAACTTCTCTCCTTTGTTTCCTGTACGGATGGCATAAAAAGAATAAGTATCTCGAATAATAATCATCCAAGAGACCATAATATTTAGTTATGGTTTCTATACATATTGTCTACTTTATTGTGTTTGAGGTTTTAAAAGGTACTTACTTTTCTGACCCAATCTCCTACGCTGAGGAACATCTATGGGAATATGCCATGAAAAACCAGTTGCATCCTTCATTTTAACATGTATATTGTATATGTATATTCTTATTGTACATCCACAAATTGTATGTGGCAATTTATTTTCTAATAAAAGCGAAACAAATTTTTATTCGAAATCAAATGAACAAATTCTCACCAGCACGTTTTCCCATTAGACCGTAGAACTGGTGCGACTTGGATCTCTTGATTAGATTTGCCACTTCGCCCACTAATGTGTCCACCAAAGGTTTATCCTAGAAACCATAAATACAATGTGTTTTCAGCCAAATCATACTGTCAGGAATTATTTAAATTAAATTTTTCTTAATTGAATTTTTCTGATTTGCTTACTTTTTTTAAGCCTGTTATTACTGTATTGTAATTACTATATCACAGCAGTTGGTTTTGCTAATTTATTAGTATTTACGTTGTCTTTCGTTGTTTGGGCAAAAAAATAAATAAATACATTTTAAATTCATTTCAGCTTTGTATAATTACAGCCCAGTTCTTATTGATTGGCTTTAATAATAGAAACTAGAATTAACATATCCTGAGAAAAATGTGGAAATAAAATTGTGTGTATATATATATATATATATATATATATATATATATATATATATATAT
>JAAIIK010000048.1:258434-269475 GCA_014706435.1 Silurus glanis | reverse complement strand
GGTTAGGGTTATGGTTAGGGTCAGGGTCTGGGTTAGGGTTAGAGGGTAAGGGTTAGGGTTAGAGGGTTAGGGTCAGGGTCTGGGTTAGGTTTAGAGGGTTAGGTTTAGGGTTAGGGTTAGGGTTACGGTTAGAAGTTAGGGTTAGGGTCAGGGTCTGGGTTAGGGTTAGGGTTCGAGGTTAGGGTTAGGGTTAGAAGTTAGGGTTAGGGTATAATACTTATGGGGCTGCATGAATTGCAAATAGTGACATTAATGACATAATATCTCATGAACATCTATCAATGCACCAACAAATTGTCTAACAAGATGACTCTGTGTCTAATGAAGAGGAATATAATAATCATAAAACAAAACAAGCATGATAACGATCTGAAGCACGCTGCCTATATCATGCAAGTGTTTCTAAGAAGAACAACAATCAGTGATATTGAATTTGACAGAAAAATGCAGAGTAAAACATCCCCTTCAGCAGAGAGCAATACAAAAAAAAACTAACAGCAGAATGTCTCTTCAGAAATCTGAGTGTAACTGGTATCCTCATACAGATATATTAAGTTCTGCAGCAAATAAATGATTTAAATCTCTGTAAAAAAAAAAAAAAAAAAAGACCTATTTGCTTTTGTTGTATTGTGTGCTTGTGTGCGTTACTATGGTTTTTCTATTTCATTATAGTCAAAAGATCAACTGTATTGTAAGGTGGCACAGATTTGAACCGCTTGTACATGACTGTACTAACTGTGGCTGTATACTCTATGTCTAATGTTAGCTAATTCCACATTAACAAATGAATGAAATATTTATTTTCCATAAGAGATCATGAGAAGAAGAAAGTATGTATTGTTATATAATGACTCATTGCAGCGACTTCCAATGTTAAAGGTGACACTCTACGCAAAATCATTATGCAATGTAATGGTGCAAAATAATTATGCAATGTAATGGTGCAAAATAATTACGCGATATAATTACGCAAAATAATTAAAGGTTAGCAGGGAAATTACAAACGTGTAAATTATTATTATTTTTTTTAAAGAAATTGTAACCATCAGATGCTAACACAACTTTAAATTATTTCTTACACATGCAAGAACCAAAATAATTGTTTTTGTAATTGAGACTGTTCAGTGCTCAATCAGCCTCCAAGAAACAATAAAAAAAAACCTGTGTAACATAATGGATGAGACAGTTTGCTCCAGTCACTAATTTCTTTCCTATAAGAGTGTATATACTGTGCAGTGAGTGCTGCTCCATTTCCAGTGTAGCAGATAAATGTTCAATGCAAAGCAAGAACATTTATCAGTGTTTTATTTCATTACACACATTCACCTTATTCATAGCAATGTAAACAGATTAAAGTAATTCATGTAATTAGAGTTTTACTACTAGAGGATGAAGAGTGGAAAGTCAGTTGGACCAGATGACATACCGGTAGAAGCATGGAGATGTTTAGGAGAGATGGCAGTGGAGTTTTTAACAAGATTGTTTAACAGGATTTTGGAAGGTGAGAGGATGCCTGAAGAATGGAGAAGGAGTGTGCTGGTACCAATCGTCTCTAGGTTACGTATGTAACCCTAGTTTCCTGAGGGAACGAGATGCTGCGTCGAAACGCTTTGGGATCGGGCCTGAGTGTTCACGCTCTGAAATAATGTGTGTAATCAGTCAAAAATTGGACGCTGGCCGTCACCGGTGAGGTGACGTCATGACCAGGAGTATAAAGCGCATATGAGAGAGGACAGCGGCAGCTTCTGTAAGGGAGAAGGAAGCGCTGCAGGGACGCCGGAGGTGTGGCATAGAGACGCAGCGTCTTGTTCCCTCAGGGAACTAGGGTTACATACGTAACCTAGAGACGTTCCCTTTCAGGAACTCGAGCTGCGTCGAAACGCTTTGGGAACAAGTGTCCAATCACGCCAGACTGACCAGTCCCTGCCTAGTGTGTGTCTGTCACCACAGCTAGAGAAGGACTGAGGGGCCAGGAGCGGAACTGCGGTCTTGGTTATAGAACCGCACAAAAGGTCAGTGGGGTGGACCAACCCGCAGCGTTAAATAGGTCTTGGAGGGAACTCCAGAAGACCGAGATTTTGAGGCAACCACACTCCGGGTGGAGTGAGCTCTGACCCCGAATGGAGCGGGGAGACCAGAGGACTCATAAGATGTGATCGCATCAACAATCCACCTGCTCAGAGCCTGCTTATTAGCAAGGAGGCCTCTCTTGGGAGGGCTGTAGCAGACGAGCAGCTGATCGGTCCTTCTCCAAGGACCCGTCCTGTGGACGTAGGTGTCCAGTGCGCGCACCGGACAAAGCCGGTTTAGTTTCTCCTGGTCTGGGGCCTGGAACGGAGGAGGATAGAATGCCTGTAACCCTCAATATTATTAACTACTCACTATCGTTAGGTCACATCCCTAAATCCCTCAAGTTAGCAGTTATTAAGCCCCTCATTAAAAAACCTAATCTGGATCCAAACATGCTATCGAATTACAGACCAATTTCAAATCTCCCATTTATGTCTAAGATTTTAGAAAAGATTGTCACTGCCCAGTTATGTTCCCACTTGCAAGAGAACAATATCTTTGAAGAGTTTCAGTCAGGTTTTAGGCACAGAAACTGCCCTAGTTAAAATCACTAATGACCTGTTTTTAGCTTCAGACCAAGGTTTCATCTCGCTGTTGGTTTTACTAGATCTTAGTGCTGCATTCAACACTATAGACCATGATCTCCTCCTAGATCGCTTACAGAATTACATCGGCATTCAGGGACAGGCATTAAGCTGGTTAAAAACCTACCTGTCTGATCGTTACCATTTCGTAGACTTAAATGGAGAGTTATCCAGGCTAATGCTAGTAAATTATGGCGTGCCGCAAGGTTCAGTTCTAGGACCCCTGCTCTTCACAATATACATGCTTCCGTTAGGAAATATTATTAGAAGGCATGGAATTAGCTTCCATTGTTATGCTGATGATACCCAGCTATATATCTCAACAAAACCAGGCAATACAGCTCAATTAGCTCGGATAACTGAGTGTATTAAAGAAATAAGAGATTGGATGACCCATAACTTTCTACTACTAAATACTGATAAAACGGAAATTTTGCTCATCGGCCCAAAAACCAGTATACAGAAGCTCCAGCATCTCAACCTGCATTTAGACAGATGTTCTGTAACTACTAGTTCAATGGTAAAAGACCTGGGAGTAATTTTAGACAGCAACTTGTCTTTTAAAAATCATATCAATCAAGTTACAAAAACAGCCTTCTTTCACCTTAGAAATATTTCTAAGTTAAGAAAAATGTTATCTATATCCGATGCAGAGAAGCTCGTCCATGCGTTCATGACCTCCAGAATAGACTACTGTAATGCATTACTAGGTGGATGTCCTGCGTCATTAATAAACAAGCTTCAGTTAGTTCAGAATGCGGCAGCAAGAGTTCTTACAAGGTCAAGAAAATATGACCAAATAACCCCAATCTTATCATCCCTACACTGGCTTCCTGTTAAGTTTCGAATAGACTTCAAACTACTGCTTCTTACTTATAAAGCACTAAATGATTTGGCTCCCATGTATCCCTCCAGTCTTTTAACACGCTACAATCCGCCACGCTCCCTGAGATCTCAAAACTCTGGGCTTCTAGTAGTTCCTAGAATAGCAAAGTCCACTAAAGGCAGTAGATAATTTTCACATTTAGCTCCTAAACTCTGGAATAGTCTTCCTGACAGTGTTCAGGGCTCAGACACACTCTCCCAGTTTAAGTGCAGATTAAAAACATCTTTTTAGCAAAGCCTACACATAAAAAACATCATTTACATTTACATTTACATTTACATTTGCGGCATTTAGCAGACGCCCTTATCCAGAGCGACGTACAAAAGTGCTTTGAGTCTCTAGTAATGAATAAATCTACACTGGTACGCAAGATTACAAACTTAATATAAATATAACCCTTGAATTCTACAAACTTGGAAAGTGGTAATTTAAGTATTTCAGGAAGAGGTAGGTCTTAAGTCGTCGCTTGAAGATTCAAGCCTCTGCTGTACGGACATCTAGGGGAAGTTCATTCCACCACCTCGGTGCCAGAACAGAGAAGAGCCTTGAAGTGTACTTACCTCTCATTCTGAGAGAAGGTGGTACCAGTCGAGCAGTGCTGGAGGATCTCAGACAGCGTGGTGCAGTGCGAGATGTGATGAGGTCACTGAGGTAAGATGGTGCTGGTCCATTATTGGCCTTGTAGGCAAGCATCAGTGTTTTTAATCTGATACGTGCAGCTACTGGAAGCCAGTGAAGGGAGCGCAGCAGTGGGGTGGTGTGGGAGAACTTGGGCAGATTGAACACAAGTCGTGCAGCTGCATTTTGGATCATTTGCAGTGGACGAATAGCGTTCAGGGGAAGACCTGCCAGCAGAGAGTTGCAGTAGTCAAGTCTTGAAATGACAAGAGACTGAACAAGTACCTGGGCAGCCTGTGTGGACAGAAATGGTCGAATCCTTCGAATGTTATAGAGAAGAAATCGACAAGAACGAGCAACATTAGCAACATGTGGAAAGAAGGACAGTTCATTGTCCATAGTTACCCTAAGTTTACGAGCAGTGGCTGAAGGGGAGAGCAGAGAGTCATGAAGTGTTATTTGGATTCTGTTTTGCTGGGGTTGAGTTTTAGTTGGTGAGCACTCATCCATGAAGATATGTCTGTCAAGCATGCTGAGATCCGAGTGGAAGCTGTGGTATCTGATGGAGGGAAAGAAAAGATTAGTGTCATCTGCATAGCAGTGATAAGAAAACCCATGTGAGGATATGACTTCACCAATGGAGTGGGTATAGAGGGAGAAAAGGAGGGGACCAAGTACCGAGCCTTGTGGGACACCAGTGGTGAGTCTGCACGGAGCAGATGTGGATCCCCTCCATGTTACCTGGTATGAGCAACCTTCCAGGTAGGAAGCAAACCATTCCCATGCTGTTCCGCAGATACCGAGGCTCATGAGGGTTGACAAAAGTGTCTTGTGGTTGACTGTTTCAAATGCTGCTGAAAGGTCCAGGAAGATAAGAACAGATGACAGCTTGGCTGATCAAGCAGCATGCAGTTTCTCAGAAACAGCCAAAAGGGCCGTCTCTGTGGAATGTGCCGCTTTGAATCCAGACTGGTTAGGATCATGGAGGTTGTTTTGTGAGAGATAGACAGACAGTTGGTTAAAAACAGTGCTTTCCAGAGATTTAGAAAGAAAGGAGAGAAGTGATACCGGTCTGTAGTTGTTGATGTCTGATGGATCCAGAGCAGGTTTCTTCAAGATGGGAATGACCCTTGCTTGCTTGAAGGTAGTTGGTACATAGCCAGATGTTAATGACCCATTGATGATTGTGGAGATGAAGGGCAGGAGATCTTGTGTGATGGTCTGAAGCATAGTTGAAGGGATTGGATCCAGAGGACAGGTGGTGGGATTGCAAGTTTGGATGACTTGCAGTATCTCATCTTCTGTTAAGGTTGAGAAGCTTGAAAAGACGTAGTGGATTGTCAGCTGTGTTGTGTAGTCATTGTTGGGGAGGAAGTGAAGGTCTGGCAGATTTTCTTAATCTTCTCATCATAGAAGGAAGCAAAGTCATTAGCAGTCAGGGAGGATGAAGCAGGTGCAGCAGGGGGGTTGAGTAGTGAAGAGAAGATGTTGTGAAGCTTACGAGGATCTTGTGCAGAGGCCTCAAGCTTTTCCTTGTAGAAGGCGGTTTTGGCAGAAGTCACCGCCAAAGAAAATTTGGTCAGGAGTGCGCAGTAAGATGCGAGGTCTACATCGAGTTGTGATTTTTTCCACTTCCTCTCTGCAGATCTGAGTTCTCTTCGATTGCTGCGCAAAACTTCTGACAGCCATGGTGTGGGACAAGAAGTCTTCTTGGGTTTTGTAGTCAAGGGGCAAAGGAGGTCCATGGTTGAGGAAAGAGATGAGAGGAAGGAGTCAGTAGCAACGTCCAAGGGTAGAGAGGAAAAGGAGTCAGGGTCAGGAAGAGATGAAAGAGTACAATTCATCAGGAAGGGTCAGGAAGAGATGAAAGAGTACAAGTATCATCACACATCATAACCTTGTGCTCCAGAACATCTGATCACATGCACATTAATCAACTTGTGCTGTTAATATCATGAACAGCAGCTACGCTAATTCCTCTCCACTGCTTCTCTTTCTCTCCCCATCCCGAGGCATCCTGAGGTTGGCCAGCTCCAGTCACGTCCCACCTCTTGAAGATTATGTACCTTTGAAGAAGTAGATGCCGAACTCGCAAACATCCCGAACCATCTAGAGACGTACCAGTGCCAATTGGATCCCGCTAGATGTGTGGTTTTGACATTGGACCTCCTGGAGTGTTTAAAGGCTCTGGCATGGAGAAGCTGATGCTGGATCTGTGATGATCACAAATGTTGAGCTCATAAAACTAGGAGCTACTAACCGTATAGACTGTATAAGACTGCAGAAAGAACATTACTTATAATCTTATACTCCAGTACTCACGTTAGTTCTCACTCTCCAGTGTTCTGTATTGTTGAAAGATTTATGATCAAACTCTTGATGTCACCCAAATGAGGATGGGTTCCCCTTTTGAGTCTGGTTCCTCTCAAGGTTTCTTCCTCATAACATCTAAGGGAGTTTTTCCTTGCCACAGTTGCCACGGCTTGCTCATCAGGGATAAATTGACTGTTGATTTCTGTAAAGCTGCTTTGTCTGTTGTGAAAAGCGCTATAGAAATAAACTTGATTTGACTTGACTTGACTGTAATCTTATGGGTCGTGTGACGACTGAGGACACCTTGGGGATGTAACCCCCTGTACAGGGGTACAGGAAGGCACCAGCCATATCTGGGGTAAACTCCAGGAAGGAGGGGGGCCACAGACAGGGCCTGCAGGTCCCCTACTCTTTTGATAGAGCAGATGGCCAACAAGAACGCGGTCTTGATTGAAAGGTGCCTCCAAGATGCCTCGGCTAAAGGCTCGAAGGGGGGTTCCGAAAGAGCCCCCAAAACGACGGCCAGGTCCCACCCAGGCACTCTAGGTTGCACCGGGGGCCTCAGCCTCCGGGTGCTGCGGAGAAAACGCGTTACCATCGGGTCTCGCCCAGAGATGGCCCGGCCACGGGGGCATGATAGGCCGAAATGGCAGACGCGTAGACTTTTAGGGTGGACAGAGCCAACCCCTGTAGAACCGTCCCTGGAGGAATTCCAGCACTGAACCAACCGGGCAGTGGACTGGATCCAGCTGGTGGTGCTCACGCCACGAGCAGAACAGATGCCACCTAGCGGCATATGACCTCCTCGTGGAGGGAGCTCTGGAGCGGAGAATGGTCTCTACCACCTCGGTGGAGAGACCAGAACCTCGGCGCTGTGCCCCCTCAGGGGCCACAGCCACAGCCTCCACAGCTCTAGGCAGGGGTGAAATATGGCACCCCCTAGCTGGGAAAGGAGATCCCTCCTCAGAGGAATCTTCCACGGAGGATGCTCGAGGAGAGCTACCATGTCTGCGAACCATAGTTTGCGCTGCCACCATGGCGCAGGAGACCAGGAGGAGACTGACTCTGTCCCGGGGAACCCTCTCGAGAACTCCCGGAAGCAACGTGCCCGGGGGGTATTGTCCGTAGTATTGCATAGTATTGTACGTAGTATTGTCCGTACGGACCAACCCGTGGTTACCTCTGAGGTCCGAGAGGAAATGCTTCAGTGCTAGAAGCATGGCCAGCATCTCTAGGCAATTGATGTGCCAGCGTAGATGGGGCCCCTCCCACAGACCTCTGGCGGAGCGACCACTCATGATCGCTCCCCACCCCGTGAGGGACACATCCGTTGTTAGCATTAAGCGACGACCAGGGACTCCCAGCACAGGGCCTAGAGATAGGAACCGGGGATCTCTCCAAACATCTAAGGCACGTAAGCATTGCCGCGTGACCTTGATAATGCGGAGGGGGTTGCCCCTCCATGAGAACCTGCAGGTCCTGAGCCACCACTGAAGGGGTCTCATGTACAGCAGGCCAAGTGGAATCACACTGGACGCAGCTGCCATAAGCCCTAGCAGTTTCTGGAACTGCTCGACAGTGAGAGGCTGCCCTTCTCTGACCTTCCTGATGGCCATAAGGATGGCCACAATGCAGGCAGGGGAAAGCTGCGCACACAAAGTAGTTGAATCCCATATGACACCGAGATAGGTGGTTCTCTGTAATGGAGAAAGCACACTCTTCCCGGCGTTCATCCGAAACCCCAACGCCTTCATGTGGGCGAGAACGACACCTCGATGCCGGACCGCCAACTGCTCAGACTGAGCTAGGATCAACCAATCGTCGATGTAGTTGGGGATGGGGATGCCCTGAGACCTCAGGGGAACCAGAGCCGCATCCACACATTTCGTGAAGGTACGGGGTGAACAGGCAAGGCCAAACGGAAGAACCCGGTATTGGTAAGCTTCGGCCCCGAAAGCGAACCTCAGGAACTTCCTGTGAGAAGGTAGGATGGATACATGAAAGTACGCATCCTTTAGACCTACCGTGACAAACCAGTCCTCGGATCTGATTTGAAGCATGACCTGCTTGAGGGTCAGCATCTTGAACCTGAGTCTCATGAGAGAGCGGTTCAGCTGACGTAGATCTAAGATAGGACACAACCCTCCGTCCTTCTTGGGAACTATGAAGTTCCAGGTGTAGAACCTGGACTCTCGTTTTGATGGAGGGACCACCTTGATGGCCCCCTTCCTCAGGAGAGTGTCTACTTCCTGTTCCATGACCAGAGCCTGCTGGCTTTCCACCAGGGTGAGAAGAACCCCGTGAAAATGGGGCGGAGGCGACCCGAACTGAATCGAGTAGCCTCGCTCTACAGTACGCAGGACCCACCGAGACACAGCTGGAAGAGCTTGCCAAGCTGCCAGAAAGCGCCTTAGGGGTATCAGTCTCTGGAGACTGACCTCCGGCATGTCCAGAGCCAAGGGAGCACCCTGAGACTCCCGGAACCCTGAGCTCTAGGGGAGGCGAGATCTCCGGGAATACAACGATGCCGGGTGGAGACCAAGGAGAGAGCTCACTCGAGCTGGCCGTGCCCTGAAGCACCGAGGGTGGCAGGGTTAACGGACCAGGTCCCTGAGGGGGCCGGTACAGGGCGGGCACCGGATAGAACGGTGTGGCACGCCCCTTCACGGCCAGATCCCCAGAAAGGTCTGTGTCAGGATCTCTTCATCGAAGTCTTCCTGTTGAAGATGACAGTCCTCAGATCTGTCACCTCACGTGGCCTCGACGCGAGCGCCGCGCAGGATCCCTCACGGGGGAGAGCGAGTCGCGACACTGTGTTTCTGCACCTCCCGATGGGAGATGGGGTCTTGAGGGAGGAAGCGATCCCGGGAGAGAGATAGCTCGCAAGCGTCTCTCCAACCCGCAGCATCGCTCCATACCTGTGTACTTTCCGCCCCATAACGTGTGAATACAATGTTGAAGGGGGCTGAAGGGGCAATGCCTATGACCATGACACTTAGTGTACAGGTCTGGAAAGAACAGGAAAATCCTGACATGGAGGTTGCTACCTGGTGTCAGAAAAAGTGCTCACGGAGCGATCGCACAGAAAATGCGAGCAGAATGTGTGCGGCACAATGAGCGCGGCGCAATATGCGCAGATAATGCACAGAATGTGCGCAGCCGCATCCCTCGGGAAGCGACCTAGCTCCGCCCCCAACTCCATAGCTTTATGAGCCTAGCTCGCAAAGCGCCCCCCTCCCCCCGCTCCTCCTCAGAGGAAGAGAGGCGGAGCCAATGCTCTAGTCGCAGGAGGAAGAATCCGCCGAAAGGCGTGCCTCCGAGAGTGCCGCTCGGAAACGGAGCGATGTCATTGACATGCAGCCGGATCTCTCGAGAACCGACTAGCGTGCGCCGCTCCCGGGATATATATACAGTGCCTTGCGAAAGTATTCGGCCCCCTTGAACTTTGCGACCTTTTGCCACATTTCAGGCTTCAAACATAAAGATATAAAACTGTAATTTTTTGTGAAGAATCAACAACAAGTGGGACACAATCATGAAGTGGAACGAAATTTATTGGATATTAGAAACTTTTTTAACAAATAAAAAACTGAAAAATTGGGCGTGCAAAATTATTCAGCCCCCTTAAGTTAATACTTTGTAGCGCCACCTTTTGCTGCGATTACAGCTGTAAGTCGCTTGGGGTATGTCTCTATCAGTTTTGCACATCGAGAGACTGAAATCTTTGCCCATTCCTCCTTGCAAAACAGCTCGAGCTCAGTGAGGTTGGATGGAGAACATTTGTGAACAGCAGTTTTCAGTTCTTTCCACAGATTCTCGATTGGATTTAGGTCTGGACTTTGACTTGGCCATTCTAACACCTGGATATGTTTATTTGTGAACCATTCCATTGTAGATTTTGCTTTATGTTTTGGATCATTGTCTTGTTGGAAGACAAATCTCCGTCCCAGTCTCAGGTCTTTTGCAGACTCCATCAGGTTTTCTTCCAGAATGGTCCTGTATTTGGCTCCATCCATCTTCCCATCAATTTTAACCATCTTCCCTGTCCCTGCTGAAGAAAAGCAGGCCCAAACCATGATGCTGCCACCACCATGTTTGACAGTGGGGATGGTGTGTTCAGGGTGATGAGCTGTGTTGCTTTTACGCCAAACATAACGTTTTGCATTGTTGCCAAAAAGTTCGATTTTGGTTTCATCTGACCAGAGCACCTTCTTCCACATGTTTGGTGTGTCTCCCAGGTGGCTTGTGGCAAACTTTAAACGACACTTCTTATGGATATCTTTAAGTAATGGCTTTCTTCTTGCCACTCTTCCATAAAGGCCAGATTTGTGCAGTATACGACTGATTGTTGTCCTATGGACAGTCTCCCACCTCAGCTGTAGATCTCTGCAGTTCATCCAGAGTGATCATGGGCCTCTTGGCTGCATCTCTGATCAGTCTTCTCCTTGTATGAGCTGAAAGTTTAGAGGGACGGCCAGGTCTTGGTAGATTTGCAGTGGTCTGATACTCCTTCCATTTCAATATTATCGCTTGCACAGTGCTCCTTGGGATGTTTAAAGCTTGGGAAATC
>JAAIIK010000048.1:225685-240580 GCA_014706435.1 Silurus glanis | reverse complement strand
CACACACACACACACACACACACACACACACACACACACACACACACTCACAGACACACACACTCACAGACACATGGACACATTTTTTTTTCTTTTCATTAACATTTTTTTTTTCTTCATGAATCTCACCTCTTACATGCGTTCTCAATGCTTCAAATATTCAGTTGAACTTGATATGAACAACACATCAGCTCGGCTTTCAGGTGATTACAGTCAGCCTAAAGCTATGTGCTTCGCCACACCTAAGTTATGGCGCGACACTTCAAAGAAAAAAAACTTCTCTGGAATGCCAAAGCACTTTAAATACGCCGACAAAAGCGAAAGACAGCGCACGCACACAGCCAGACAATCCACCCACCCACAGCACCTACACTGAAGTAAATAAAGACGCTACGGCACAAACAAAAAACAATTTAATAAGCACAGTTTAACGTGGCGTGTGTCCCTATGTTGTAGAGGCGTGCGTATGTAGGTCGTTTGTTTGTATCTTCGACTTGAGTACCCAGATGTTTATATTTATATATTCTACTACAGGTGTTTTTTTTTTTTTTTTTTCTTTCTCTGGATCCTTGACTGTACTTAATTTTTACTATCTGCTATGGCCTCAGTACAAGCATATATTACATGTATTCCATTCCTCCTGAACACTATTCCGGCTATGCCACATTGCACAACGTGGGTATGGAACCAACACCTGCGTGTGTTTGTGAAGTTGAGGGTAAGAGCATGTTGTATTGGTGCCACCGGCGTGTCTCCTCCAGTGTTTACGTCCCTGCCGAGCTTCTGTCTGAAGGGCCCTTCATTTACAGACAGGGAAGATTAGAGAGGAGCCGTTCCCTAAACCCTCCTGTGGAGATCAAACAAGACCAGAGCAATGTCTCCCATGCACCAGATCACCATCTAGGAGAGGGATTTTTTTTGGTACACCTACAATCGCAAACAATACACACAAATATACACACAAAGATACAATACTGAAATTTTTTTCTAGTCATTAAATTCCTGCTATTCATAGCCCATCTGATTAGCTGTAATTTCTGCCTATTCTGACAAATGATTAGACGACCTTCACCAAGACTTTTGTGGATCTGTCAGAAGTAGGCAGTTTGTCATAGACATGTTACGTGCACTTCAAGGCCAAAAAGCACAAAGCATTACATAGTGCGTGCAGTGCAGCTTCTTATCTAGCTGAATCATTGGCCCTGACTGACCACAGAACCCTCGACTTTGTTGTCTGCACCTGTAATTACTGTGTTCTTGAAGCTCAACGTCATTACGTCTTTAACTTTATAAAGTGACCTAATGGATCGGAGCGATGCCATACCACACGCAAGTCACTCACACAGCCTGCTGTTTTACTTTTCACATAAACAGTGCCAATATGACAACAACATAAAGATCACAGCGCTTTATTAACGCTCATTAATTATAATGTGATGTTTTGTTTCAGAGAGTCTGAATTCCCATTTTTTTGTAATACTATAAACACAAATTTATTCCTTTTTTGCTGATTTCTAACATTTCATGTGACGCACTACTTGCAGCTCAACTCACAGTGCTAAGATTCATGTGTACTAAATCCAGTACGTATTAATCTCCATTTTGCTTTCCCTTTCTTTTTCCGAAAAATCCAGTTCGACTTTTTTTTTTTGTTTTTATTCAATTGTATATCTTGATTTACAAGACAAGGTATGTATTCTTTTCCAAAATTATATTATGCAACAGTTAATGATAAACGATAATGCCTCAGCATTATTATGTCATTAATGAGCACCATTACACAATGCAACAGCTGACATTAAAGAAATTAAACTAACATTAAGTATTTATTTCTTGGAGCCACATCTAATTGGCCACATCATATGTCATATCTTCTCAGATATTCTCACAAATTTAGATAGATTTAGAAACTAAAGTCAAGAAAATAAGGACAGAAAAGAATCAGTCATCCCTGCTGATTGGAATTTCTACTGACAATTTTTTTTTTTGCAGAGAAGGATTCAATCTGCCACTAAATGCAAAAAAAAAAAGGATGGAATTATCAGGAATAATTTTGAATTGAAGTTACACTATAAAAAAAAACATCACCTCACCAGTCCTTATTTGCTGTTATAATTCCCTCCACTCTTCTGGAAAGATGTTCCACTAGATTTTGGAGTGTGCTTGTGGAGATTTGTGCTCATTTAGCTAAAAGGTTGTTGGGAAAAGTCAGGTACTGATGTAGGGTGAGGAGGCCTGGGTGCAGAAAGCGGTCCAATTCACTCCAAAAGTGTACAAGAGGGTTTGAGGCGAGAGCTCTGCAGCAAGCAACACAAGATCGTCTACTCCAACCATATCTTCATGGTGCTGGTTTTGTGCACTGGTGCATCATGCTGGGACATGTTTGGGTCTCCTAGTTTAAGCAAGGGGGTAATGTATTGCTACCCCATGCTTGGACACCCTATATAATTGTGTACCACATAGAGCTAGAAAAGTCAAGTGTCCCAATACTTTTGTCCATATAGTGTATACAAAATTGGTAATATTGCTTTAGATCACATCAAAACGTCAACATAATCATATCGAATTAGGAGACTTTTGGAATGTGAGAGCAATAAAGGAGCATACAGCAAACATGGAAATAATTGAGATAAAGCTGTATCTCAATGAAAATGCTAATTGGATTTGCTTTGATCATGTGAAAATTGTTACAGAACCATTACAGCATCACACTCCTGAACATTATATCAATCTACATAGACCTACATTCCTTTATTTTCAAAAGTCATGGCTGGCTGTGTGCTCTTTATATCGTCTGAGCTGATGATATTTCCTGATTGTTCTGTCATTACAGTGAAGTGAAAGCAATTACAGGGTAAATAAACACATTAGACCCATCACTGATGGGACAGCCTGTTATTATACGGCAGCTCATCAGGTGAAATGTCAGTGCGTTCACCGTCTGAGTGCGTCACACGTGTTGCTGGGACAGGGATGTCGCACATAATAGGATGATTGCACTGCTTGAAATCACTTTAATTGCTGTCAGTATTATCCAATAGATTGTGTTGGTAAGTACGTCTGCTAGAAAGGTTTTTTGTTGTATTGTCAGCTGGTGTATATCTTTTGCTATTTTCTTTAAATGAGGTTACAAGTGAAGTGAGTGGAAAGATTTTGGGCAATGTGCCATAAGGAATTCCTAAAAAAAATTAACAGTCACACCTTGAAGATGCTTTGAAATATGAGCTGTGGCTTATTCGGTGCTGCTTCCTGCTCCTTTAACACCTTAAAGAGTACACAAGTCACCAAAAAATGTGAACAGCCATATGAACTGCTCTGAGTGCACACCTCCTTGGCACTTCTCCTAGTGCGCTTGAATTTTCCACCTCAGCTCTGCCAGCTGCTGAGAGTGCTGTTCCTTGAAGCTGCGGTGTGTGTAGAAGCAAGGTCGAGCACGTGAGACGAGGCTCTGTGCGGCTTCCAACGTTTGGGCCTAGGATTGGCAACAGACCTGACCAGAGGGGCCTGTGGGAGCAGGCTAAAGAATGAGCTCTGTGTATGTGTTTGTGTGTTTGTGTGTGTGGACCCGCAGGCAAAGTGTCACTCAAGTTAAAGAACCCCGTCTCTCATTTACATGGTTTGATATCCTGATATTCTTCCGAATGTTTTTTAAAGCATCTATACTGTAAGTTGACAGTTGATATTCTTCCATCTCTTCTGTTTAAGCCCTTAAAACATAGCAACCTATAGCTTTCCGTTTGCAAAAAAAAAGAAAAAATCACAGACATGTTTAATCCAACTCTGTTTCTTGCATCATTTTTTAGTCTGGTAAGCCAGATTTCTAACTATAGCCAGAAAGTCTGGTCGATTTCAACACTGTCAACGCCAACACTCACAGGAAGAGCCAATACGAGTGGTCGACTACATGTTAGGCTTGCAGGTTACACAATTAGACACTTTTGTGACCATCTGCTTATGGTTACTTTGAGTATATTGCGTTACCAGGTACAGCCACTATTTACATTTTTCTCAGGAGATTATGCAGTATGCTAGTTATGAGATATAATGAATGCCAAAATATTGCAAAAGAGCAGGCCCAATAAAATGGTATTCAAGAAACTGCTATGCTATAGCATATGAAGACGTCCTATACAAGGATGTCCTTCTAACTTTGTGGCTATAGTTTGAAGAAGGAACACATATGGGAGTGATGTGCAGATGTCCAAAAACCTTTGAACATGTACTGAAATTGCAAAATCATTTGCTCTGGTGTTATGAAATCTTTCATATTAACCAACACCACCTAGAAGCCCAGCCTACTTCTCTGTCCTTGTACACACTCTGATACACCGTGATAGTGGTGAATCAGAGTATGTACAAGGACAGAGAAGTAGTTTCTGCCTTAGTAATATTTTCCCTGTAAATTTTAAAGTTTTTACATTTACATTTAGCAGATGCCCTTGTACAGAGCGATGTACAAAAATGCTTTGGGTCTCTAGCAATGAATAAATCTACACAGGTATACTAGATTACTTTTTACAGTTCATAAATATCGAATAAAATAGATCAGAGTGTCGTTAACATTAGTTAGCTACATTTATTATGGATCTTATAAAATAAAATACTTTAGAAATGGTCCAGCTGAATGTTTGTGATTGGCACTGCCAGCAAGCAGCTCCTGACCGCACAGTTGGTTTTTCTAAAATAGGAAACTACCAGCAGGGAAAAATCTCATTTTTTTATTTCCTGTCTGACCAATAAATGCACTGCATACACACAGGAAGTGTAGATGACTGCATATTCTGATGTCTGTAGTAATCTCAGTGGTTTTGATTGAGCTGGAAGTGTGCCCAGACGTGGAGCGATTCACACAGGAAGCAAGGGGAATGTGTTTAAATTGGTTCCATACGCTTAGCTGACAGTGAGGTCATTACACTGGGAAACATCTACATGGGTGATCTGGGCACTGAAACTGAAGCATATCATATCTTTCAAATGATGTAGCTGGACTGATATGATTTAATATGACTGCAGTGCATTTTAAAACGGTATGCTATCAGTTTTTAAGGACAAAATAATCCTTATTTGTCACGTACTGCATGAAGAATTGTAGCATTATTTGAACAGTCAGCATGACCATGTTTACCCACATGGAATGTGCACTAGTATGGTTCACTCTTAGCCTTGCCAATAATAAATAATAAAGCCTTTCTCATCTGTCCTTGTCCATGTTGCTGGTGAGAACATGCACCCCAGGGTCTGCAAGTCTAGAACGCCAAGCGCAAAACCACCAAGATATATAAATAAATATGAATAAACGAGCTGGATTTGCCTCCGGTGCCTTTGTCTGTCCAGTATACTGAACTCCTTGGCTCGCAGCAGAGCATCCACATTTGGTTTGGCTTTTTTTCTTGCTTGTGAAAACCACAGGAAAAGGAAATGCAGAGCTCTCAGAGGACTCAAAAACTGACATAACAAAACAGAACAGTGATGACTTGAAACTAACAAAAAATAAAAAATCCTGAAAAAAAAAGAGTTGTTTATATACCTTCTGACACTTTAGATTGTATTTATTTTAATCCCAAAGAATTCCTGCCATGACATTTTTATAATGTAAAATGCATTCATTCCTTTCTTTGATTTCTTTATATTAAGATCTTTTTAGTGTTTTTGTTATAAAGTCACGCAGCGTGTCACATTTATTGAAGGCCCTGAGTTGAGTGGTAAAGGTCTTCATGATTACAGCATGAGTTCCGTCTCCATAACTTCCCAATACTAGCCACCATTTTTGTCTCGCTTATAAACATGGTGACAGAGAGTCTGTCTTGGCTGTGGCAGCCCCTGTCACGTCTCCAGGGCAGAAGAACGAGGTTAAGCTGGAGTACTCTCCATTCGGTCAGTGCTGTCGACTCCTTGAAGTGCGCCGGGAGAAGCTGTTGCGGTCAGTCATGGCGACAAGACTTTTGCTGTACAGCACTTCCATTCCCTGCACTGACCTCAGAAAAGGAAATCTGGGCTTGAGAAATAGAAGGGTTGCTCCTGATCTATTTAAAGAGAGCATGTCCAGTGCCACCCACGTGTGTGCACACTGATGGGGTGTGTGTGTGTGTGTGTGTGTGTGTGTGTGTATGTGAATTCTTTGGAGTGTATCTTTAAGTCAGCTATGATGTTATGAGCTGATGGACTATACACTATGATTCATGTTCCATTCTGTAGATGTGCATAAAAAGACTTAGATGTTTTAAAATCTGTATTTCATTGGAGTTAAATGCCATCGCACCTACCAACCAAGCTGCTCCACAGTTTCCTCCATTTGTAAAACCAATGACCCAGTCTCTACAAATAACCATAAAACATAAATCAGCATCTAGCTTCTTTTTGATGCCAGATTTTTAGTGTGCATACCTTTTGCTTAGATTTGGTGGTTAGGATTTTTTCCTTTCCATGCCTACATAAACAGCCGTTAGTTGCTGTGTTGATAGATATGTGTAAGGGGAGATCATGGAGAGTATATTCAGACCTCCGCAAGGGAGTCTGTACCATTGGAAACTTTGGTTCAAATGAGATCATGGGCATCTCTGTTTCAGCAGACATCAGTGGTTTTTTAACATAGAGCTCAAAGCTATCCCTCTAAAGCAGTCTTAAAGTTTGGTAGCTCACTTTGAACTATATATTATATATGTGATATACAAATATTAAAATTTCAGCTTTCATTTCCTCATATTTCCATCGACATTTACCTGGCATGACACATGGAAACTTTTTTTTTTATCCCATTCATATTTAATTGATCAAAATGACTGGAATATATTATGGCCAGTTAGGTTGGCTGTTTAATCAATGAATAGCCCTAAATATTTATTCCTGATTGTGCCCTGGGTTTCAGCTGTAAAGTCTGCATTTCCTGTTAAAAAGGATAAACCAGCATGAAGACTAGAGAGCTGACTATGGTCAGCCATTTTAAAGCTGGGAAAAGAGGGAAAATTAGAGCAAAGAGAAACACATTGCAAAAGGATTAGGCAAAACCTATACAGCAATTTAGAATGCCCTGAAAAAAAATAAAACCAAGGGTGTACTAATAACCGAACTTCGAAAAAAGGTAAAATAAAGAAATAACATTACATGAGGACAGATGCATTCTGAGATCTGTGAAGAAGAAAAAGATAGTCACCTACAAGCTCTGCTGGACCAGGGTGAAGATCACAATCACATTCCAGCATTTGAATAAGACTTTAAGAGCAGAAATATAGCAAACGATACCAAGATGCAAACCACTCTTCAGCAATACAAATCAGAAGGCCAGGCTGGAAATCAGTGCCAAATGTACTTCTACTGAAAATATGGAAAGACCAAAATGTGGAGAAAGATCGAATCTGCTCGTGATTTCAGGTTCAAACATGGTGGAGGTAGTGATATGGCTTGCGTGGCTGCTTCTGAAACAGGCTCACTTATCTTGATTAATGATGTAAATTATTATAAGAGCAGCAGAATAAATGTCAAAGTCTACAGAGGACTCCAAAGGACTATGCCAGGGTAAAAAAAAAAAAGGTTTCAGACTGACCAACTTGATCACCAGACCTGGTGATTTCACACACCAAGCAACAATTAAAAGACATTGCTGTAGCCGGGAAAAACATCACAAAAAAGCACGCAACAGTCGAATGATATCACTGGGTCACTGGTTTGACGCATTTATTGCAAGCAAGTGGTGTGCAACCAACATTAAATGTTATTTGCATAATTTACTTTTTTACAGTACTTAAATTAAAACATCTGCAACCAAAATTAGAATGGTGTTTAAATTATTTAACGCATCTAGATGTAAATATCAGAAAATTTAGGCAAGAATTCTTATCTCATATTTACATTTCAATCTCAATAATTAACAAAAAAAAAACAAAAAAAACAGCCTTTCTGTTCCATTAATTTCAGGCAGCCCTGTATTTCAATTTATACTTTTTATAGATTAAACTCATAAATAAATGCCTACAGCAATTCATGTAGTAAATAAAAGATGTAAGTAATAAGTTCCATCACTTTGTCTAATTATCTATTATTCACAGTTTGAAGTTTCAATTTATTCTCTAACTCTTGATGACCCGGAATTGAGTGACAACCCGAGATCATAACACAAGCGTGCTTATATTGTGTTACTGTTTGTAGACATTTCAAAAACAACCGTGATGAATAAAATTGTTTAAAGACTCATTTACCTACAGTCAAGCATGACATGGTGTGGCTTCTTTTAAAAACAAAGTATTTGACTTTTAGCACAAATCAAATTTCCTTCATGTTCTGGCAAAGTGGTGGTAAAAGTTTTTTCAGCAGGATTGAGTAACTCGCTAATTGACTGTCATTTCATCCTGATGAGCTCGATCGACCACAGCGATTTGTTTGGCAGTGAAAAGAAATTGTAATCGTTTGAACCCCTCAATGTGAAATAGCTTGAACATCGCCGCAGCCATTATGTAGTTAGAGAGCGTAGTAAAACGTGCCCAATGTACAGTTTATATCATCGCTCTATTAATCATTGCTGTACCACATTGCACATATTTAATTTAAGTTATTGCACAGTTTATCTGAGGAGAATGTGTTATTATGCTCTGCTGATATACTACGAAAGTTCTGGGTGTATTAATAAATATAATATGTATATAAACAGTCTAATTAGTGCATTAATGTGGATATAATACACTACAATTCATATAGTATTTTATACTTAACAAATGGTATTGAATGGAGAAAAAACTTATATTTTGAATAATATTTTTCAACAAAATACATGGGCATCTGTGAAAAAGTAATATAAAAAAATACAGTGGTAAAGGAGAAACAGATTTAAAACTGATTACCAATACATTTTATGGGCAGAGGTTTGTGGACACCTGACCATAAAATGGTATCTACTTCATGAACGTTCAATTTCACATTTCATCCCTATTTGCTGTTATAATAACCTTCACTCTTCTGGGGGAAAAACATCCACTAGATTTTGGAGTGTGTTTGTGGTGATTTGTGCTCATTTAGCTACAAGGTGGTTAGTAAAGTCAACTACTGATGTAGGGTGAGGAGGCCTGGGTACAGTCATCGTTCCAATTCAAGTTTCAAGTTTAATTATTTCTATAGCGCTTTTCACAATGGACATTGTCTCAAAGCAGGTTTACAGAACTTAAGAATTAAAGTTAATGATGTGTATTTATCCCTGATGAGCAGCCTGGGGTGAGTGTGGCAAGGAAAAAATCCCTTAGATAAATGAGGAAGGAACCTTGAGAGGAACAAGACTCAAAAAGGGAAACCCACCCTCATTTGGGTGATTTAAGGAGTGTGATTATGAATCGTAAAAAGAGTGTGTGATTATGAGTATGGTCTTTCTACAGTCTTATACAGTCAGTTGATGTTGTGGAACCAGGAGCTACTGAACAACTTAGTTCAACATTTTAGATCATCATAGATCCAACACCAACTCCTCCATGCCAGAGCCTTTAAAAATTCAAAGAGGTCTATTGTCCAAATGTCCAGTGTCAAAAATTCACCCCAAGCTCACTTTATGCACAGAGGCATTGTCATACTGGAACAGGTTTGGGTCTCCTAGTTCAAGTAAAGGGAAAATCTAATGCTACCAAATTCAAAGACATACTACGTAAAATTAGGTGTCTCAATACTTTTGTCAATACATTTTTTTTTTTATCAAAACCTCCAGGTTAAAAGCAAATTTTTATTGTTGTTGTTATGGATCACTGATCCATAGAGAGACTCCATATAGCAGGTGCTTAATAATTAGCATTGCATCATAATCTTTTTTTAACCACATTTTTTACTAAAAACTAAATAAGCTAAATGAATGTAAAAGAAATTATGGGGGGAATCGTGTAAAATGAAAAAAGTTTCAATATACTTCCAATGTGTTCATACTATTTCTTAGGAAGCTTCCTTACTGAATAAAGTTGAATGCTAAATGTTTAGCATGTTCATTTAAATGAACAATCCATATAATGGCATTTGAATCAAATCAACGGGCAATGAGTCATCAGTCAAATTGATTCACTGTTCAACTCAAGGTTCAACCCTTGTATTTCTAATATACAAAAGTTCTGGGCTTTTCTCACTTTCTTTTAATCCACTAAAGGTCGCTCATTCATTGATGTGTTCACACTGAGTAAGCCAGGATAAGTTCAAGTGAGCAAACGAAACAGGGAAAACCACCCAAGAGGACCTCCAGGAACTCCTGTATTCATTTTGGTTGGGGATTATTAGGTTCGGGTTATTTTAGGAAGCTCTGCTTAAAAGGAAATTACAGCGGCAGTAAAAAAAAATAAAAAAATAAAAAAAAAAGTAAGAAAGGCCACTCATCCAGTGTATAATTTTCCTGTTTCTTTTTCTGAGGATGATGTATTCCTTTTGCAAAGTTTTTCAGATTTATGAAGCATGCCAGATAAACATGTTGGGCTTTCTTTAGGCAGTGGCGATAGAGTGAAACCTAAAAAAATGTGTCGATCTGCCAGCGCAAGACTTACCCAACTAAAGTTACCAACATGGCTGTTACATTTCTATCTCTTCCCAGATTCTGTTATGCTACGCTGTGCATGATGGGATCTCGGGATCTTCTGTTACAGGACATGAGCAGGACCACAAAAGACACTTTGAGCTTTCAAATGAGAGACCTTTTCTGTGCATATGGTTTTATGGCTTTGAAGTGCTCGGTATCATCAGATACTGTACTGCTTATTTCACTTCAATTATGGTTCTTAGTGAACGTGAGATTTACCTGGCATCTCTTTCACTGAAGAGCAACGAAGCACCCGTTCATTAAGAAGAAAGTGGCTGTGATTCTGAGTCTCAGAAATGCACAATTTCATCCTTTGATCTGTGATTGCTATAGTCTGCTCCGTCAGGCCTGCAGGTTAAATGCATTCACGGTGCACAGGCCTAAAATTCACACAGTGGAGTACATTTATTTTTAATCAAATAGTCTTATACCAATAGCGGGAATTGCAGTATCAAATACTGCTATTCATGGTCCTTCGTGTCTGAAATATCAAATACATGTAGAGATACACACTTATGTGTTATGGATGATTTCCTTTAGAGTACAGACTTGTCATTGTAATCCTCATTCGGCTTCATGTTTCTTTTGATAAGAAAATAATCAAAACTGGTGTTGTGTAATGCAGCACAACATAAAGTGGAGTTACTATTCTACATTCGAAAAATGTTTTATTTTACTTATACCACAGTGTACTGCAAGCTAATTCGTTTTTTTTATTTGTTGTTAGTAAATAATGTTGCACTTTTTATCCATTTGTTGTAAAATACTACGAAATAATCATAATTTGAGTTTCTTCCTGTTCCTAAGGAAGCCCTAGAGGCCATACATGACTATTTTTTTTCTTTTCTTTTCTTTTTTTTTATAAGCCCGACTTTTTTTAAATCTAAGAATAACAAAATGGTTGTATTCTCACAGCCTAATTTTTGTTTGATGCCTTGTGAACGGGACTGGTTTTACATGAACTTTGGAATCTTTGAAAATGATAACTGTGTAATCGCTTCCCGCTGTAGACATGAACTTCATGTTTGCATTAAATGCAAATACATACAGCACTGTATTTTACAGCAAATGCACTCGTACCTCATAAAGCCTCAAACCACTTTAAGTGTAAAAAACAACCAATTAAACGAATAAATAATACATCAGAATATCAATCACTCATTTTTACTGTACAAGCAAATACATCTCTCATGATTTTACATAAAATAATATTATTGGAGGTTGTTTATTGTGTAGATTCCCCTTTTTAAAATTTCATTTGACTCATTTGAAATTAATTTTAGCAAGTAAGTTCCTGTCAAGCAGCCTTATTGTCATTTCAGCCATACAATACAGTACACAGTGATAGAACAACATTTCTGAAGAAGCAAGGTGCTACATAAAGCATTAACACAAGATAACAAAAAACTAAATAGAACATACAAATCTATACACAGAACATGACATAAAGAGCGGGTGTTCAAATGTGTGCAAACGTCATTTAGTGCAACAACACACCACTGTAACAATGCAGTAACGACCAATACACAAAGCTTAATGTGAAGTATGCAAAGCTAAATAACACTGTACATACTTTATATACAATACATATGTAAATTTGCATTTGATGATGGTTTGTTGTCTTTTCAGTTTGAGTCAAAATATAAAATATATGAAAATATAAACATTGCACCAAGCTTTTTACTACCTCCATCACAATGCAAACGATGCTATGTTAAGTACATGGAAAAATGTATTCATGATTGAGATTTGATATCGTGATAGAGAAATGCTTTTGTTACGTTGATATTGTAGAGAAAACTATTTTTGTTGACTTTTTTTTGTTGAAAAAAAAAAGTGTCAAAGACACATGTGAAAGAAATTGCAAGGAGGCTGATGCAGAAAACTATATTCCCACAAACAATATTCAAAAACAACCTGTAGCAAATAAATATCTGTGAGAAATTCTTAGGAAAGCAAAACATCCATTTTATAAGAAGCTGAATAAAAGAATAAACTCACAATTTTCTTCATTTAAATGAATCGTTCATATAATTTAATCAGATCATAAAACAATGATTCAGTAATAAAACTGAGTCAATGTCCAGCCTATGTATTTTCTAATATCATAAAAAAAATGGGCTAGAATTTTTTTCCCCACATTTTTGTACTGTCCACACACACTGGTTCCCTTATTGTTCTCAATGCATCATTTATTTCTCATGGTCACAAGCAAACAAGACCTGTGCATGACCTATTAGGGCTTCCATAGCTTATAGCAGTTATCATAAATAGTTATTTCTCTCCAGCCTCCATGCATACATCTGTCTTTAAGTCTACCCTGAAACCTTTACCATGTAACATTTTTAAGCATGTAAATCGTACATCTAATAGAAAACATCACAATATCAGAATCAGAATCAGAAATAGCTTTATTACTAAGCATGCTTACACACACAAGGAACTTGACTTGGCATTAGGAGCTTCTAGTGCAGAAGTACAGACATAATGTAACAGAATTGTAAACCAGACAGTTAAATAATGCAATTATATACAGAGTAAAAGTGTTTTTAAATAAATGTACAGATGTATTTACAGTGTTCAGTTTACAAATGGACAATTTGGATTCTATGTACAAATGTGACAGTTATGATGGACAATGTGTAGTTATGAATATTTTAATTGTACAGGCTGAGTATAGCCTGTGTTGAGTATAGTAAAAACTGTTTTTGTGTTTGGCTGTTCTGGTGGACGGATCTCTGTAGCGCTGGTCAGAAGACAACAGTTCGAAGAGAGTGGGCTCTGTGTGTGGGGTCCAAAGTGATTTTCTTAGCGCTTTTCTCCACTCTGGATGAGTAAAGATCTTGGAGATTGGGCAGTGGGGCACCAATAATCCTCTCAGCAGTCCTGACCGTTCGCTGTAGCCTCTTGATGTCTGATTTGGTAGCTGAGCCAAACCAGACAGTTATAGATCTACACAGGACAGACTCAATGATGGCTGAGTAGAACTGTTTCAGCAGCTCATGTGACAGGTTGAATTTCCTCAGTTGACAAAGGAAGTATCACCTCTGCTGGGCCTTTTTAGCAATGGAGTCAATGTTACTGTCCCACTTAAGGTCCTGAGAGATGGTGGTACCCAGAAACTTGAATGACTCCACTATTGTTACAGTGCTGTTCATGATGGTGAGTGGGCGGAGTGCTGGGGGATTTCTCCTGAAGTCCACGATCATCTCCACTGTTTTGAACGTGTTGAACTCCAGGTTGTGGTGGTTGCACCAGACAGGCAGCTATTTAACCTCCTGTCTGTAAGCAGACTCGTCTCCATCCTGGATGAGGCCGATGACTGTAGTGTTGTCTGCAAACTTCAGGAGCTTGACAGAGGGGTTCAACGTTTACACAATTATTCGACAAAATATTTTTTACAATCAGTTCATTTATACTCCCTGGTGGTCTAGTGCTTAGGATGCGGCGCTCTCACCGCTGCGGCCCGGATTCGATTCCCGGTCAGGGAACCAACCCCAGCCATTAAGGGTTGCACAAGCCAGTGCACTCTTAGTGCCGGTCCCAAGCCCGGATAAATGGGGAGGGTTGCGTTAGGAAGGGCATCCAGCGTAAAACATGTGCCAAATCAAACATGCGGGTCACGAATACGGTTCATCTGCTGTGGCGAACCCTAATGGGAGAAGCCGAAAGATGTGATGATGATGACAATCAGTTCATTTATACGGATAGATTTTTTTACATTTTTTTTCCATACAAGTCTGTCATATGAATGAGACGTTATTATAGAAATAATAACAAACTCGGACAAGCACATTAATACAGAGCTGCTGCTTTAGAAAATTAAGGATCTTTAGATGTGAGAATATAATAATGTGGTATATATATATATATATATATATATATATATATATATATATATATATATATATATATATATTATATATACAATTAAATTTGTCTCTTTGATGCTTGATACACCTACACTATATGGACAAAAGTATTGGGACACCTGACTGTTCCAGCCATATGCGGTTCAATGTTGTAGAAACACAGTTGTATTTGATGTCTCGACATTGTGAATTGGGTAACATTCAATCTTCTCTTGACTTGAACTAGGACAACCAAACCCTAGAGAACACAGACTACCCCAGGCCTCCTCAGACTTCATCAGTACCTGACCTTACTAACACCCTTGTAACTAACAGCAGGCGTAGAGGTTATTAAAAGAGCAAATGGGGACTAATTGCAAAAGGAAATGTTCATTAAACACATACAAATTGTCAGGTGTCCACAAACTTTTGTCCATATAGTGAATAACTGCTTTCCTTCAGAATAAAAATCTCTCTCTCTCTCTCTCTCTCTCTCTCTCTCTCTCTCTCTCTCTCTCT
>JAAIIK010000048.1:212702-225675 GCA_014706435.1 Silurus glanis | reverse complement strand
TCTCTCTCTCTCTCTCTCTCTCTCTCTCTCTCTCTCTCTCTCTCTCTGTCTCTCTCACTTTCTTTTGGCTTCATGTCTCTGTAATAAAGTTTTCCTCAAACAAGTTTTTAGTAGATCCTAAAACCGCACTGAATCTTTTCTTGCCCTGTCTCACCACATGCACATTAAAGTTCCTGCTAACTTGTATATAAATTTTACACTGCATAATATTCATATTAAACAGTACAAGGTTCTTTCCTTTGCACTTTTTTAACAGTAAGAGAGGGAGGCAGTGGTGGTGGGGGGGACTAGTGCTGTAATTATGGGTCCTGCACTGCAGCTATACTAGCCTGGGCGGGATCTGGAGCCAGCAGGTCTGGCATAAGGAGGTCTGGCCACAGACCCCAGCGGTGACGGCACAGAGTCTGGGACGAGTCGCAACACCAGCCCTGGGTTTGGAGCATTCCACACATAGAATCCTCCTCCTCCTCCTCTTTCGCCTCCTCCTCCTCCTCCTCCTGGTTACCCATTCTACTTCTTTCCAGCTCCAGACAAGATCTCATTTGGCTGTGTGGTACTTTTGCATAGCAGAAACATGTCTAAATTCTGATAATCACAGTTATACTTTCAATTATAATGATATTTATAAGTGTGTATGTGGATATTTCTATAAGGTGGATATTTATTTGGCTTGCTCATTAGAGATTAATTTCTACATACGATGTAGAATAACTTGCGTTTGTGGCTTGAGAGATCTGCATTGGTAAACACTAAAACCTTATAATAATTACAGTGAAACAGCATAACTAGCCATCAGTCAGCTGCAGGTTTCTGAGCTGGCAATCAATAGGTAGATCTTATCTAAGTGTGTGTGTGTGTGTGTGTGTGTGTTGAACACATAAGGCAGGTGTTTTCGCTGTAGTAACCACAGGCACGCTGATATTCAACACGACAGGCTTCTTGCTTTGATCTATATTTTTGTCAACAGGTTGCACAGCAATAGTGTACATCTAAGGAAAATGAGAGCAAGACATCACATGTGACTTAAAAGTGTGTGTGTGGTGAGAAGAGTGCTGTCATTGTGTGAATGCCATGACATTTTCTTGTGAAATAGTGAGTAATCACGTTTATCATGCAAATATTGTTTTGTCTTAGACACTGAAATCCAGTGCAAAGAATTAGCATAATGTGTTTATGTTTAAAATTAGGCGAGGAGAGAAAATGATGTTATTATGCTTTGCTTTCTGTTTGCAGTATGTTGTTACGCATAGCAGCAGCAGAACCCCATGACCATCGCTGGTGGTTAAGGCCATCATCGTCAGAAACAAAACTATTCGAGACGTTATCCCACGTGATTTATTCTAGAAATCATTCCGCTAATTTATATCCAGAAGCTGATGGACAACATACTAAACGGATGTTTGTCATGGTGGTGTGCACGCATTTCTGACGTCTGTAAATAAATAATAATAAATGCTTCTTATAATGTTTTCAATATATCATGCAATAGACCCGGCTCTCATCTCGTCTGCACTTATGCTTTGCCTTTGGTTAAAAATTTTTTTTTGTAAAACAAGAACGACGCTAATATTTCTAGAGTCTAATACACAATCCATGCCAATGCTACCATTAACCTTCCTGTCTGCTGCTCCTCCGGCAATAAAAATGTTTATAGAGTTGTGGGGCAGCATGATTCCTGCCCCAGTATGCCTCTATTAGCCCTTGTTGTATTTCCTGTTTTTTTTTTTACCACCAGTTATGATAATAAAGTGATGTAAGTGCACTCAGCTATTGCAACTATTATCTAGACCAAATCAATGGAACAGTCAGCTTTAATTAGAAAATAATTTTTTCTTTTATTTGATGACTCAAAAGAGGTAATTAGTAATCCAGATAGAATTTACAATGAATTAAAAATGTGTTGAAAAATATTTTGTAGCTGTTACCCTGAACTAATAGACACAATAGCTGCGTGCATCCCATTCATGAAGGCAGCACTTCGAGTGCTGTAGGTGCTGGGTTTCCTAGAATAACCTGGAATAGGCCACTAAAGAGCTCTTGTTTCTTTCACAGCACCCTTTATTTTGACAGGAATAGGAGAAATGGATATTTATATCCTAGTCTTATGTGGTGTGGCTACTCCAAAATTACAGACTGCACATCCCCAGACCCAGAAGGAGGGAAGGAAGCAGCAATAGCTGGATGGAGACTGGGTTAGGATGGGACCAGTGTTTCATTGAGGGAACTATCATAGATAGCTGCTTGAAGGTTCTCTGGAACTAGAATATGTTTACATGTATTCCTTTGGCAGATGCGTTTATAACGAAAAGCATAATCTAAGCCTTGGCAGTTATAGTGCCAGGCTGTACAGTCACCAAAACATCCTTTTTTTGTCCTTCATTAGAACATCAAGAACCATGTGTTTATTGGCTGCTGTTACTTAATTTATGCAAAGACAATGGTGGAGTGCTGATGGGATGTTGAATGATGTCACAGATCAAAAAAAAGTATTGTTGACCACTATTATTGCCACCAGGTGTTGCCCTTGCTGAGCTTAAAGGTTTTGGCATGTATTGCCACTTGCGGTTGCTGGCATGGGCGATGCTGCCAATTGCCAGAAGCTGCAGCACTGGCACATTGTGTTCTGTGTAGACAAAACTGGAATCATGTGGTGTTTCTGTCCACCCATTTTCCTTTGTCATATAACGATGCTTCCAACACCACACCTGTCATCAACCAAACTATCCATTAGCATGGGTTCTGATAATATACAAAGCGTGGTTCATGGTATATAAAATAACCAAATATTGGCCACAGCATTGTTTCTGTATGTAGTGAGGACTGCAGTGTTCGGTGGATTTCAGATCCAGAATATTTTTTTTCTTGCATGGATTTGTTTATTTGGAAGCGTCCTTTGATGTATTCCTCAAGATGTCTGTTAGATGTACAAAACATCTAACCAAGCTGGGCCTTGGAGGCAAAGGAGATATTGGGAGGAGGTGTGTAACCCTTTTGCGTGTAACACTTACCTATGTTTTGCCTGCACTAGATTTTCTCAGTGGCTTGAAGCTACCAACATGGCGGGTAAATTGTTTTCTTTTTTTATGCTACAGGAGATCTCTTGTGATTGCTAGCAATCATGATGGTGTTTTCCATATTTCTGACCTCCTGCCTCTCCTCCCTCCCTCCCTCTCTATCTACTTCCTCCACCTCAGCAGCCAAGCATTGCTACAGCCAGGCCAGCGTGTACTGTTGCTGCCAAGAGCCTGTCGTGCAAAGCAACAGGAAATACAAGACGACCTTGTTTACAAGTATCTGATGCAGTGCTGCCTAGACTGGACCAACTGGTGCCTTCTAGCAAGATATCCTTTATTTCATGGCAGTACTGAAACTTTTAATCCCCTGCCCCAGCAGTCATGTTAATCAACGATAATAATGGTTGTGATGATAAGCATTAATCATTTGATAGAAAACCCAGACACGAATCACAGCTCAAAACTGAAACCGATATTTCAGCAAGCAGTTGTAGTGGAAATGTCGGGGGAACAGCAGCACGTGTTTGTGTTGATTAACAGCTTTTCACACACTGCCATTAAAAAGTCATGACATGTTAGCCTATTATAAGTGAAGAAACCTGTGATGTGCACTGACTCACTGTGTTTTCTCAATGTTTGGCTTTTGCGACATTTTGCGACAAAACTCGAGCCCCCGCTCACTACAGCATCACGAAATAATTATCATTTCTTGTATTAAAAAAAACCCAAAATGATGAACAAATTAAATTGAAAGAGTGTCTCCTAATAGAAGGACTGTGTTTGAACACGGTGGTGTATGTGGATTATGTTTATTTTATTTATCTAACTGTTCAATTTATAAAACCCTTTGCACAAGTCGCATTATGTCCTGAGCCTCAATTATTATATTTTTTTCTTGATGTGACGACAGAGCACATCTAACCTTTGCCACCTCAGCTTTCTCTATCTTCCTGTTCGCTCTACACATGTAAAGTGATCAAATAGTCCTTGCATCCGACACCTGTCCAAGGAATCCACACACTCCTTTATCCATCAGCATCTCACCATTTTTTTTTCCTAGCTATTGCTTTAGCCCAAGCTTGGATCAGGCCTCAGGGAATGTTAGGTGAAGGACATGTGGCATTGTTGACGTCGGTTGAGGTGTGTGTGACTGTGTGTGTGCTTTCTTGTGAGGTTGAGAGGGGTGTGTGTGTGCTAGCCCAGGTTGCGAGGCAGCGCAATCAAACAAGTCCCAGCTTCGCTCGGGCGGTTTTGTCTGATGTCTGCGGTTTAGACAGGGCGTTGCACGACGTTCACAAAAACTTTGAGGTGAGGAGGGGAACCAAAAAAAAAAACACACACGAGAAAGAAGAAGGATTTGACATGTGTCAACAGGCTTACCTGTTACTGGCGAGAGATGGCCCTAAAGGCACGCTGGGAGTTTCTCATGAGTATGACGAGAAGAGTGCAGACGACGGACCTGAAAGGAGAACCCGCCTCACCTGAGCCACACTGGCTTACAGCGGCGTCAGCCAGCAACACCTTCACATTGTTCCTACCTTCCCCACTTCTTTTTTTTTGCCCTGTGTGTGGGCAACCACTGATGGCGGCTTTCGGCAGATGCCTTGTTTTTCCCATGAGCTTGTGGGTGATGGTAAAAAAAAAGAGTCCATGCAAAGACACTGCACACTAAGTCAGAATACATAAAAAAAAAAAAAAAAAAAAAACATTGTCACGTTGACAATGACTCAAACTTATCTGGATTAAGCCTCAGACATGTGGGAAAAAGTAACGTTTTTGTTTCCGAAATAAGACTTAAATCCTCAAATATTCAACAGAGTCCCAGTGGCTCGGGGTCGTAATATGTCAAGGTCCTCAGTACCTCTGGTGAAATCGTTACTGCCATGTTTATTGCAGATAAATAAATTAATGCCAGGTTTTCACATGTATTTCGAGTCATTAGAATTAGCTCTCCCTAACATTGCAAGCAAAACTGCTATATACTCCTCTAAAACACATGTTAACAATTAAATAGGATTCCGAATTCAAATTGCTTTAACCCATCTCAAATCAATTCAAACATGCTCCAGGAATGTACAGTTACCACCCAGCTTTCTGTTCGAACTCGCTCCCAATATGGGCATGTTTTTTTTTTTTTTTTCCAACTACTGGAACTCTGCTTATAGAAAGGTAAAGCTGGGAGGTGGGCTTTATTTGTCATGTTGCGTAATACATAATGCCTGTGACTGCATGTGATTATAATGAAGACACATTTCTATGCTTTGTTCCACCTTGTACTTTTACACTTTTTTACTGTCATACCTATTTGACAAAAAAGGAATAAAAAAGGTGGGAAATTGTAGAGGGCGTGCAAAAGTTTAAGGTGGAGCTTTTCTTAGCTTTAGGTCACAGACTGCGTTTACCAATTGTACTATTTGCCTGACAAAAGCTATAATTAAGTTGTAATTTCTTGCCTGTGAGGTGTCAGTAATTTACATTAACCTCTGTTTTCTCTCATGTTCATGAATGTAATGGATGCACCCATTAAGGTAATCCCTAACTAAGGACAGTTGATATGACAATTAAGATAAGGCACATGTGAGACCCCAGGTCAGTTTGTCTCCATACATGTTGACATAGAGCAGGTTCTTCCAGAGCTGAGTTGCTAGAGAAATCTAAAGTCTTGCTAATTGCATTTTACTCTCACTGACAGGTTTCTGTCAGTCTGTAAATTGAGCTGGGTTAAAAAAAAAAGAAGCACAAAACAAACCTAACTGGGCTGCACATGGGCAGAACACATGCTTCCCTTTTTTTTTTTTTGTTCATATTTGGCAGATACCTGGATCCATTTTATTCCCTTCATTCAATTATTCACGTGTTTAATTTTAGTAATACATTACAAAATCATAATACATATGATCACAATAACAGGTAACACTTACATTATATTTAACTCCACCCCTAAATTCATTTACATACAAGGCAAACATTTTAGGAATGACATCATCTGGTTTTATCTCAAGGATTTGCTCTCGTGTCATCTCAGGTAGTTCCCTTTCATGTCTTGCTTTGCCATGTATAGCTGTACAATGTATAGTTGTGACAATGGTATACAAACAAATTGGAATTAAAGACAAATAAAATAAATAAAACAGAATAAAGCATTAAAACATTAGAAACCACCAGTAATAATATTAATAATAATAATAATTATTATAATAATAATAATAATAATACCAATAAAACTATTATTACTACTACTACTACTAAAGCAAATAATAATAATTAGTATTATTATAATAATAATGCACTTTGAGTATCTATTATTTAAACATATTTAATTAGTCTATAAAAGTCTTCTAAGATTACTCATTTTCTCTGTGTCTGGAGGATGAATCATTATGGATATGTTCCTTTTTGGCATTTTATATATTACTGTAAAGTACCATAAGTCATTTTTCCAGCTAAAACTAATATGATTTTATAACATTTCATAACATTTTTAGAAGAAAAGCTTTTCCACAATTATAAAGTATTCTAGTGAAAATATCTGTATGTTAGCATATACTGAGTATCCAACTATGCAGATTCACTATATTGCCAAAGTATGTGGACCCTTGAACCTAACAGCCATTTTATTCAAACCTTTGCCTCAAAGTTGGAAGCAAACAATTGCATATAAAGTCTTTATATGCTGTAACATTGCAATTTTATTTTATTGGATCTAAGAAGCCCAAACCTGTTCCAGCATAACAATGCACCTGTGCACAAAGCAAGCTCCGTGAAGACAATAGTTTGCCATTGCTGTTGTCAAAGAACATACCTACACAAAGCCCTGACCTCATCTACACTGAACACCTTTGCTGAATTGGAACACAAACAGAACCCCAGGTCTCTTTAAGTATAAATCACTACCTTTACTTACTAATCCTGGTATAGCTGAATGAGCATAAATCCCATGGAAAGCCTTCCCAGAAGAGTGGGTTTTTTATTACAGCAAATACTGGACATATGCATATGATGGTCAGGTTTCAACGAGCTTGTGAGCATAAATGCAACTAACACTATATTCTACTAAAACACTGACTGATTTTTATTTCAGTAATCTGAAACAAAATGCTAGCCAGTTAGCTAGACGAGTTATAGCTTTCATCTGAGGCATCTATAAATACATTAAACTTGCATCAAAGATTCTGTTTCCTAAAACAGTGGTTTATTCAATTAATGTGGTACTTAATTTGGTGTTATTAATTATTATTCTTACTCAGACTTGACCTACAATTAGAGGAAATCTGGCTTGGCCTATTTATGTAGCTGCTTTTCCATTTTCTCATCTAAATATTTTAGAGAATTTAAGGATTCTCAACTGTCTAGTGTTTTCTTCCCAAGTAACTAGTTTTAAAATCTTTTTTAAAAGTAAATGCTTTTCATCATTACAGGTTGGAACAACCTTGGGAATGTCTGTCCTCCAATGAGGCTCTCTCAGAAGAGTGATTAGTGTTTAGTGCTTTTTATGTTGTTTTATTAGAACAGGTATTTTATATTTACTTATTAAAACAGACAACTTTATACAAAGTTACAAGTGAGGTTTAAGCTACTGTGAAGATTAGAGCTGTCCTTGAGGCCATCACTCACTCTGCTAGTTATTAGCTCAGACTCTTGAGCTACGACCACTTAATGCCTCAGTGCCAAAATGCCTCAGGACATTTGGTCAGCGCTTCAATTGAGTCACCCTGAAACCAGCTGTAACGAAAGTGGCACTTTGTAGGGAGTCAACAAAGGTGGCATCACCTCATTTCATTCAAGACCAGTCATAAGATATAAGTTTTTTAGTTTTTTTCGACATAAGTTTTTTCGGTTCTCCATCTAAATGGGAAAACCTGGCATACCAGTTGAGACAATGAAATTTAGAGGCATCAGATCACTCAATGGTGAGCGGCATTGGACTCCAGCGTTACTGTGAATTATTGAGCGAGATCGGGTTTCCAACACGAGCGTGCCCTTGCACAACGGAAAGAAAGCCAACACCGTTTATGCTCACACTTTTTTTGTGTGTGTCTGTTTGCACATGCGAAGACGTTTATGCGAACGTGTTTGTGTTTCTTTGTGTACATTCCCAATAGGTTTTGCGGTCGTTTTTGCTTTGTTGTATTGTTGCCCTCAAGTATATATTGTAACTGCGTTTCCATGTTGATATAGGTTTTTAATATAGGAGCATTTGTGTAAATATGACTAGCAGACAACGAGCCTTAGAGTGATACCTATGAATCTGTTTGAATAATTCAGTTTCCGTGACACTGGCTATATAACCGCTCCCATTAAGGCTCAGGTTTCTGCGACGTACAAATAAACTTTTAGGTCCTTGAGCGACCTTATACGTGAGTAAGATCATGACATCAGCGCTCGCTTGCAGCGGTGAGCCATTTTTTTTTTTACTGTACATGCATATGCTAAATACATTTCAAACACTCATACAACATATATATATATATATATATATATATATATATATATATATATTAAACTGTTCTGTAGTTTGAGCTGCTGTATGTTTCAGTATTATTGACTTTAACATTCAGCCAGACCACATGTGATCTTTTCAAATAAATTTTGAAAGTTCATCTGTAGTGAAGATTTTACACCAAAATTATTTATTGATTTAATTGCATTTTTAGTGTAAATCATATTTTTACCAACTCCGATGAAAGTTCAGTCTTCACAATATTGACATGAGTTTCAGATGAATTTTTGATTTAGCATTTAGTACTTTTCCTCTTTTGTTTTGCGTTCAAACTCTCATGGACACCACATATTTGTACCACCTGATGATCTAATTCAGATCAAATCTAAACTGCTTTGAGACCATGTCCATTGTTAAAAGCGCTATAGAAATAAACGAATCATATGAACAGTGCAACAGCAAAAATTATACAAGTGAAGTGAATTTGACTTAGTAGCATAGTTATTGCAAATTTGCCTCAGTTTGAGTAGCGACCTATATACATACATACATACAAGTATCTATTTTTTGTTTTGTTTTTTCACTAAAAAATTCAGCTTAGTCTTTCAGAGTGGTCTCATATTTTGTGACCTCACTATACAATGATTACACTCTATAATACAATCTGGATTTGTTTCTCTTACTTTATAATAGCAGTTCTATTCGAAATGATTCACTGGTGATTCTTTTCTAAATGTATTTATCTGTTGCACAGCTCTTCCTCGAAAACTTTCTCCGCCACACCTACTTACTACATTATGGACAGATGGCTTCTTGAAAAAAAAAAGATCAATATTTATTTTAAATGCAAGTGCTCTGTCCTTCTCTTTCAGTTCTCTCCCTATAATTGAAAATATCTTTTTTAAATTATAATTTTTTACATTTTTGTTTTACACAAATACATGCTATGGTTTGATTTGCAGATTGTCCATCTTTTGCAACTTTCTGAGTCACTTGAAATTCGATACCAAGTACAGTACTAGTTCTGCATGTCATCGGTTTCACTGGGCGGACCACTCGGGGGCGATATTTTCTTGTCTGTTTTTTTTTTTTTTTTTTTTTTCTGGTTTGTGAGCAGATTTTCAGTGGGAAAAAAAAAGTCCTTATAGTGCATATGAACCCATAATGTCCCATTTCAAAATTTCTTTAACTACTGTTTGTCAGCTTGTGATGTGAAAAGAATGTCTGAATATAACAAGCAAGTGTGCAATGGAAAATCTTATCCCAGTGGATGTTTTTTTTTTTTTTTTGCAGTAAGATCTTACCAGCCTATCCACTACTCACTCACTACTCACTCCAAAAGGCTAGAAGTGGGGGAATGAAGAGTCAATGAGTGAAAGAGAGGACCACTTGGTGGTAGTGTTGAGTCAGTATCAGTCTAAGCTCTGTAAATGTGGTCAAATAGGAGTTGGAGTGCACAAGCAACAACTGAATTTCCTGAACATCTTTTCATTAACGAACAGTAACTTCACCCTCTGATTTCTGACGCATTGGTGCACAGTACATTGGTGCACATTTATAGCAGTTTCTAGATGCTCACCTGAGCTTTTTGTCAGGCCAGAGCTGTAAAATGACATAAAACAGTGGCCAGCATCACAGCTGGTTCTGTAACCTATGCCTCACTAGTTCTATTGTTAGTCAGCAGTAAGAGAAGGCATTGTGCGTCTCCACTCAACAAGTAGAGTTGCCTGTCACCGAGCCATTTTCGGTCTTTACTGACTGGGATGAAGGATGGGCCGTCGCAGAAAGAAATCATCACGAAAGACATACATGATCAATCAGCAGTTTATAAAGCCAAGATTCACTGGTGTTGATGTGTAATCAGCGCTTCTTTGGCAGCATGTGTCAAAAAAGTGTTAAGAAATCATTGCTTAAAATAATATGAATAAGATGATTAATCCCATGCTGTTAAGCACATCATCGCTGCTTTTTCTAAAGCAGGCACGTCTGATTAACAGCAATGTTTTTGCAAGCTTTAGCGCGATTCTGCGGCCAATTCCCACAGCTCCTGAGGCCAGCTTGCTCCAAAGAACTTGTCTCCTCCTTAAGGGTCCTTTTGTTCCACCTGCAAGCTGGAAGGGGTTAGAGGTCTCCTGCACCTGAGGCCAGTTCCCACAAACAAAAAGACTTCCTTGATTTTCTTTTTTGGTTTCCAAAAGGACCACTTTGCTGCCACCTACACAAAGTGGAGGAACACAATGGTCAATGCTACACCACCTAAAATGCCATAACAGCTGAGAGCTCAACCTAAGCAGATCATGAGTAAATGAAGGGTGGGGCTGCACATTGGTAGACTCATCAATTTCTTACCAATGTGTTTGTTCTCAGTGACATAAACAGAATCACATAATAACATTCTGACATTTATTATTTCTTTGGAGCTTGTTCGGAGCTAATCTGTGTCCTTGTGTGGTTGTCATGGTTGTATATTGTTCTCTGCTTATAGTATAGCGCATGCGGTACACACTTTAGAAACCTGATAAGTGGAGTATCTTTACATCTTTAAAGTGTTTTTCTACTGGTTCTGTAGTGGTAGAATCTAGAAACTCATAAAATATTCAAATATTGGAAGTCAACCAGAAAATTTGGATGTTTGTTATACCTGGTATATTATATTTAGAATGAAGTGCAAATGTTATTTAAATGTACAGATATGACTAGTAAGTGGATTTTTTTTTTTTTTTTTGCCAAAGCTGTGCATCAATACGTATCTTTGTGCTCATCCTTAGTAACTGCCTGGTCAGGGTTGCAGTGGTTTTAATTAGGTTGGTATATTTTGGGGGATTTGGATCAAAAAATATTGAAGGCAGGTACATAAAAAATAACCGTGCAAATAGGACCATGCTGACAGTGCTAAAATTCTTACCACTGGTGGCAGGTTTCATATTTAATTTTAATATAAATAAAAAAACAGTGTAATCCACACCTACTTTAGTTCAGATATCGATATTTGGAACCCTAAACCAATCTAGACAGTTACATAATCAGCCAGTTTTATAAACCCATGTTTTGCATTTGCTCCAAGATCAAGTGACAGACATTCTGACTCTCTGCCGATCCTTCTTTTCCTCTCTTTCCTCCCAGCCTTTGATTCGTCTGGCACCCAGTCAAGGCGGCCAGATGGGAGGTTTTTTTTTGCCACTGCTGTGCGTATTGTTTTGGGTGTGAGGCGTTTGGAACTGTGGAAAACAGAAGCAAGGGCTTCTGGGAGTTCAGCGCCTGGTGAGAGGCAGAGCTTTTGAACACAATGGGCCCCGAGTCCTGCCTGTTCAGACACGAGCGCAACAGGTGAGGGAGGTCTCAGTGGCCCAGCAGGGGTCAAGCCCAGCCCATCACCCCCCATTCACCACCTCCTACACATCTCTCCAGCCTGAAACACTCCACCTGGGATGGGAAAACAGCAGGGTTCTCTATGCTTCCCACCCTTCCCTCCTTTCCTGCTTAGCCGTCTTGACAGACATAAATGTGCATGCACACAAACACACACACACACACACACACACACACACACACACACACACACACAAACACACACACCCCTAACTTTCACAAGGCACTCCTCTTTGTCACAGCAGCAGCAGTTGTATGTATACCTACTCATGGTCTTTGGAGAATCCTGAGCAAACAAGGACATTAGATGGTTTTGGACCTGTCAATATTCACATTCCAATTATTTATAAATACATATATATAAAGTTGATGCTAGAGTCAGTTTTGTTTTTCTAGAACACGCGATTCTGCATCATGTTGGGAGTCTGCATTGGAACAGAATGAATCAGCAGTGTGTGTGATCTTCCAGCATTACTGCCAGGAGCAGCATGTCTGTTCTGACTCACAGCAAAACCTGCATGTAAACAGCTGCTGAAGAAAACCACTTTAACCACTAGCTCACATTATGTCTCAAAAAAATATATATATTCCGCACTCAAAATGTTAGTGTCTGTTTTCACTTCTCCACCATTTTAGGCTCCACTCCTGCAAAACATTTGACCAATACATGATCCGATTCACATTTCTGATCCTGTATCTTGAATCCCAGCACACTTCTGAGTGCAGTCTGGCAGCGTCAACATCTCACCTCGATACCCAAGTATCTATTTTGTTGTTTGTTTGTTTTATTCAAGTCTTTCTTAAAAAGGATTACAAGTGAGCGGCAGATCTTGGTGCGCCTCTAGCCTGCGGCAGGACGGGAACCTTTACACTCATTCTCTGCAGTCACGCAACCCTGCGCAACAGGCATGTACACACAGTGCCAGATGAGAGGAACCTAACTGCATACTTTCTGTTTGCATGTAGTAATATGGACTGGATGTTCTGATAGGCACTTTGCAATTGTAATTGTTTTATATTGGAATTTGGCTCGGCTAATCTTCACGCAGACTTTTTATTCGTTCTAATGAACACCAGCAATTTTTTGGATGTCATGAATGAATGAAAGAAAGAAAGAAAGAAAGAAAGAAAGAAAGAAAGAAAGAAAGAA
>JAAIIK010000048.1:194622-207178 GCA_014706435.1 Silurus glanis | reverse complement strand
GTGTGTGTGTGTGTGTGTGTGTGTGTGTGTGTGTGTGTGTGTGTGTGCTGATAGAGAATTTTCGAGCAGGAAAATCTCCCCATCTGGATGACGTCAAACTGATTGGTGATAAACGTTAGCACAAGTGCCAATCACATTCAGCTGTGATCAATGCCAAAAATACTTGGTACTTGTGCATGAATCTTTTATATTGCATTTATTTGACCTTAATCATAATACTAGTTCAACACATAGAATAAAATGCTTGAGTAGCTTAGGTTATTGGGTTAAAGAAAGCACTTGTAAAGTGGGGGGGGGGGGATGAAAATGTAGGCAGTGCACTTCATCAGTCATTCCTTAAATTTCAATGCATGGAAGATCACATTGACTGTGGTGATCTGAAAGAGACAATTATCTTCAATTGAGCTCTGTCAGGAAGAACAAACCTTCTTTTAAGTGGCATGTGGATGCTTTGTTGCTTCAGAGAGAGTCCCTTCCATAGACAAGGGCTGAGCTGAGTGACGAGGTCACCTCATAGCCAGGGGCTTTAACCTGCTCTCTTTATCCCCAAGTAATGCAGCCATGGCTGAGCGATCACAGTTAAGGCCTGAGAGCCAATCCCTCTCTCACCTGAGACTCTTTGATGAAGATCTACCACTGGAGGACACTGTCTGTCTGTCTGTCTGAGCGTAGGAGCATCACTTGACCTCAGTGATTCTCGAAAGTCTCTTTTGTGTGTCACTGTTAATCATGAGAGGCCTCCCAAGGGCCGTTTTGTTTTGAACTTCAGCTTCTTTACCCAGATGTATTTGATTTGCTTGTTTAAAGGGAACACTGATTGAGTGTGGCTTTTAAAATGAACAAAAAAAAAAAAGAAATAAAACATTGAACATTTTAAAGGAACATAACCCTCTGCTTCATACACACACATTTACACACACACACACATGCACACACACACACACAGCCAAGCACAGAATCGTAAGCTAGCATTATGTCATCAGTTCATATAGCATGAATTTTGCTCAAATACTTGTTACTTTTGCAATGTACACCATTTGGAACCACTGTTGAGTAGCACTGGAGAGTCACAGTAAAATATTCATATCGCACACTTTTGATCTGCTATCTGATGTCAAAGCTTAAGTAAAGCTTCTCTCACCCTGATTCGTCCTGAGTCATATTCTTCTTCTGTCTGAAGATTTTTTGCTCTTTCTGCTGCTGTGGATGGTGCCACATTGATACAGTTCTTCTGAAAACCTGTTGAAGTTTCCTTCTTACGTCAGTGGAAATTTAGATCAGGATTTTGTAGGTTTGTACCTAAGAGCTGCTGTTTGAATCATTAAAAAATGCCCTGTGCTCACAGTGAACATCCTTTAACTACACCGAGTGCTGTTTGGCTGTATTCTTCTACATCTGTTTATTGTCATGTATAGGGTCTCTCGGAAGAGGTTGGTTTTGAGTCTGGTTCCTCTCAAGGTTTCTTCCTCATGTCATCTCATGGAGTTTTTTTTCTTTGCTATTGGCTTTCTGATTTCTCTAAAGCTGCTTTTTGACAATATCTATTGTTGAAAGCTCTATACAGGATTAAAATGAAATTAATGAATTGAATTGAATTAAATCTTTGTCAAATGTCCGAACGTTGCTTTATCCTGACCTTTGATTGTGTGACATTGTAAATGGTGCAGGTGGAACATGTTTGGTCAGATGCACCAATGCTAAAACTACTCTATTCACGCCGAGAACCTCACTGTCGTTTTAAGTAGTGCATCTGGAGAAACAAACAAGACAGATTCCACCCAGGCCCCTGTGAAGCAGAGAGCATTCGCAGATTGGCTACAAATTAGGGCTCATTAGAAAAGATTATCAGAGAAAGTCTACATATGGCTTCCAGCAAGGTCCACACTGGCTTTCTCCACATGTCATTAAAAAACATTTAATCTGGTAGAATCATTTGTCTTTGTGTCTGGACTCAGACAAAGTCAAGGGCAGGGCTGAATGCTCCAATTGGCCAAGGAATCCATTGACATCACTAGGGGTGAAAGGTCAGACTGGGACAACCTTGCAAGTTCTGCTATTCCAACTTTTTTTGCTGAGAGTTGCCAGGTGTAAAAAAGCTCTCCTTGTTATTCTTGGGCTTATTTGAACATCTGTGCTAGACTACTGGCCAGTGCTCTGGAACAGATTCAAGTCAAATTTGACTGCAAATTTTATTAAAACACGAGCATCCATTTGCAAAGGGGTCTCAGGAATGAAGGGCATTTAGCATACTGTTTTTATTGTCCTTGAAATTGGAGTCGAAAAGTGACACAGCACATGGCACAAAGCAGCTTTAAAGAATTATGGATTTATATTGAGATTCCTAATCAGCAAGCCAGAGATGACAGTTACAAGAAAAATAATTTCATAAGACATAAGAGACATTGAGAGGAACCAGTTACAAAAAGGAACCCATACTATTTTGGGTAACACCCACTAAAGGAATCAATACATTATACAGGTGTAGAAGAGTAAACAAGTGCAGAAGTACGAGTAGATTGTGAATATGCTTATGATTGTAAAAGTAGCTTTTAGGTAGCACTTAAGAGTATTAAGATGAGACTTTTCACGGAGCTAACACTAAGACTTGGGTACAACTGTGTGCAGATTGTTAGGGTATTTATGTGACCATCAAGACAGAGCAGAAAGTGAGTCACAATAGCATCAAAGCATCAGGATCCCACAGTGTTTTTATATGGTGTACATTGTGTACACTATGTTGTGAGGTGTTTTGTTGTTTTCCAGGCCACCACACATGGGCACCTCTACAAATTCTGGCCTGGGCCAAAGTTCACGATCTTGAAAAAGTAGCCGGCCACAATTCTAAATTGGACTGTTTATTTTTAGTCTAAACAGGGCAATCTGAGCTATTAAAAGAAAAGCCAAACACGGGTTATGTCCAAATTGCAGAGGGTCAGGCAGACCAATGTCCCCTCAATTGCAGCCATATGTGGACTGTGAAATTGGTCTGCTTTCCTTGATCTTCACTGTGTCCCTTTCACTTCCTCTCTATAGCTGCCAAATATTGAGCCATTTGAAAGCATCAGAAATGCCAACCTTTCTTTTCCTTAGCATTAGCCATTGTTTCTTATATTTTTCTTTCTGCCTATTCATTTTTTCTGTTAAGCACAAAGATTTGGTTGAATATTGGTTCAATTTATCGTTAGTACACCAGGGGTAAGGGTTGCTCAGAGTGAGACACAGAACATTTTACAGTTTTTGTTTATTTTGCTATTTGTAGTTAAAGTAAAACAATCAATCGGTTATCTCAGTTTTTTTTTCTTTTTAACTGGAGGATATTTAAAAATCAGTGGCAAGTGCTTAAGACATACAAAGTAATTGGCATGATTCAAACCTTGTGTAAGACACATTAAGTAATTCATTTGTTTGGGGTCTGTTTGTGGCCGGAGACAGAGTGAAATAAAGCAGCGGCATTTCAAATCTGTTTACAGTTTGATTGCTTTAGGAAGTATGCTTAGGATTAGTGTCTAGGCTGCACTGAACCTGCACTTTGCTCTCTTTAAAGATTTTAAATGTCTGTCATTTTATTCCGATATTTAAATAAAAACCTCTTTTACATACCCGTAAATTCTGCATAGTTATACATTATATTACCAACACCTCGTCCAATATTGTCCAAAATAAAGCTGAACAAAATAATAATCTATTTGTCTATGTTATGTCAAAGGTATGCAGTTTTATATACAAAAAAACCCATCATTGTAACAATATATTTGTTAAGTAACACATTTTATGTATATCTGAATATTTATAATGAAATCATTATGCCAATAATGTAATAAAACGTGGTCTGGTCAATTTCAAACTGACCATGTGTAATTCATCCTGACTTAGCTGCTTTGAACCTAACATGACGTTTCCTACCGTTACAACTTTTTACAAGTTTAAGATGTGAGAAACAAACCACAGGATGCTATTATGAGTTAATGTTACCCCAAAGTGGATTATTTTCCTAGAACTCCATATCCCAAAGTGTTTCCTCGGATACCACAGTGATTTGCCAATTATTCAAATGATTTATTTGTGCTGTTCATTTGCAGTTAATGTTAAGGAACATAGTTAATGTTAAGGAACATCCACGACACAAATTAGTTTCTGTTGTCATTTACGTTACAGCAGCTATAAGCAGTAATCTTGTGAACAGGCTCCCAGATTACTTATCAAGAAGTTATAAACATCTTTCTTTTTTTTTTGTAATTCAACTTTATTATTGTTCAACATTCAAAACTTTGCACATCACAGCATGCAGCGTACACCTTTCCAATCAATTGCATATTCAACCACTAGTCACCATCAATGGAGCAAAACAAGTGCACATGGAAATTAAACAGTTTTTATGCGGTCCTGCTCATCACACCATTCTTATATGCTGCCAAAAATGATGTCCATGTCTTTTCCATGTCTCTCTTTGCAGTCTCCCCAACATACTCTCATATGACACAATTTCAATCATCCCATCAATCCTTCTTTCAGATCTTTCAGATCTGGGGTTTAGGGGCATTTCTTAAAAATATCTTTTTTGACATCCCGACGTCTCTCCAAACCCAGACGACACAACATCCTGATGACTTTGCCATTGTGGAAAACATACTACTTATTCACGTTCTCATGCTCTCTCTTGTAATCTCCTGTCGTTTTAATTAGAATAATTTAAAATGAGTAAATCCCTTTTTGACTAATGGATTTGAAATAAAATGTATTAAGAAAAGAATTTCCCAATGAGAAACGAAAAAATATTTTATAATATAAAATAAAAGATTGAATAATTTTAGCAGTGCAAATTCAGACGGAACGTCATTAAACACTTTCGAAGTACTGAATTGGTTCCCTTTTCCCTCAGGTTATTTCACTTTTAAGGGACCTTAAATCTTGTTTGATGTGTAAACATTTTATGCAGTTTTATGTACTTCTAAGCATACCTATTTCTTACAATGGCACACTTTACCACTGGCTCTTTCTAGTTGCTAGTGTTTTAGTAGTTGCCATGGATCATTAAAATAATATGGAATGACAATAAGCAATTTGTCATATAACTGTTTTACACATAAAACAAGGTCTAAAGCCTTTTGAAAGTTCCCCATGTGATGTAATGCACCTGCTTAAACTTTATGTAATGCAGTCTGTCTAATGAATGTGCCTTAAAGAGCAATGGTGTATGCTGTTGTGGTTTTACAAATTGCTTATTGTCATTATATATTGTTTTAATGGTCCATGGCAACTACTAAAACACCGGAAACTTGAAAGAGCCAGTGGTAAAGAATGCCATTGTAAGAAATGTGTACGCTTTGCAGGAAATTATTTCCAAGAATCAAAAACCTTTGATGGGCATGAGTTCCATTAATAAAAACTGTAGCCAAAGAATATAGAAAATGCTAACATCTGGCTGTAGCTGTGTTAGCAGTAGTGTATCGCATTTTTGAAGCTGATGTTTTGATAGGTCCCATTCTTACATCCAGCACTTATCTTGGATCTAACATAACTATAGAGTATCTACAATTCAAGAAAAATGATTTCTTTGTATGAAATGGGTTTCATGCAAATGAAACAAATCTGTTGATTTTGAAACTGAGTCATATGCCAGGATATGTTCGTCTTATCCACTCACCTGTGACCACTCTTACACTTCAAAATCCAAAAATAGCCCATGATCCCGGAACCTTGCTCATTCATTAGCCCCTTTCCTGACAACATAATATAGGTGCTTCAAGATGGTGAGCTTGGGGAGGGTCGAGTGGGTGGCCGAGATGGTTTGTTATTAAGCTGCCCGAGGGTGTGCCCACACCCAGCTGTCACTCAGTATGATATAACACAGATACCCCCTGTGATCTTGGCCATGTGGTCCCCATTTAACAAAAACTACCCCCAACATCACATATACCTGTGTGTGTGACCTTTAACAAGCACTTGCTGGAGTTGAGCATAATAAAATTATTTGCCATGTTTTCTTAGTTATTCAACTATATTTTACTATTAAAATGTATAATAATTATTGTTGTTTTTGTTGTTGTTTGTATTAGTAGCCAAAGAGATTTAATATGTAATAATTTAAGACTTAATAATACTATTATTATTATTATTATTATTTATTATTATTATTATTATTATTATTATTATTATCATTATTATTATTATTATTATTAATATTAATATTATTATTATTATTATTGTAATTATTATTATAGTTGTTGTTGTTGTTGTTGTTGTTGTTAGTCAAGTTTCCAAACAGTTAATTATGCTGATTTGAGAACTGAGACTTTATAATGAATACAATTTGGAAATCATATTAGGCCCTGCCTCTGTTGTTAATCTATCTTGTTTACTCAATTTTATCCAAGGCAAATCATAAACATTTGAAAATAAACCTTTCAAAATAATATTGTTTGTAATTAATGTTGAATAAAAGTCCTATTTGTGTTGTGTGTTTTGAGTTTAATGCTAGAAAAGAGAAAAAGTTAGAAATAAAAGAAAAGTTCTTGAGTGCATTCTTGAGTCTACAGGAAGCCAAGGGTTGGGTCCACATGAGTGGCAGGCCAGGCAGACTGGCTTTAGTGGCAGCATTATCTCCAGAAGGGTGGATACTCAGGTGGGCAAGTCCCAGTATTGTTGTTTTTGTTGTCATTGTTGACCAGACACAATAGGCATTTCTACTCTTCAGCACTAAGGTAACTTTGGCTGAGGAGGAGATAGGGTTGGAGTGGAATCTTCCTTAGCTCTAGAAGTACAATGGAGGTTGTCCAAGCAAGTCATGTTACCCCCCAGGGTTTTAGACTTGTTGATGCACGACAATAGCGGGGCCACTGAAAAGTCACTGTCCTGGGGCTAAGCTGCAAGCTAACATACAGGCCACTCTTTCCGGTTTAGGGTACCTTTGTAGGAACTATGTATTGGACTTTAAATTCTTAGAACTTTCAATATCCTGAACATTTGGAGTCGCCACCACTTAGGATTTTTTTCATTTACAATTATTATGAGACCATGATGAATGGTTTTGGGGGAAAAGTCTGAATTGGTCTGGCATATTTGCAATGAAAACCTTCTATTTCCCAGCTTTCTAGCTTCATTTGCATTATTTCAGTAATCCCCAAAGCCAAGCTCTTTGTTTCTGGTATTTGGTTCAAGGGCCAGATCAAGCCTTATGCGTTTAACATGCCTTACTTGTGCACCTGATAGACTAAGCCCCACCTGAGGATAGCTCAGTCTATTACAGGTTTTAAATATGCAAGTAAAGGTCTGCAGGTCCGCACCAGTTTTAAAACATAACTCAACCCCCAAAACATACCTCGAACACAACACCAAAAACCCATGTATATTACTCCATAACCTTTTTGTAAATATTATTGATTAGCAAATTTATAATTAGTGTTCTGTATATGCTTGATTTAATGTTTTGAACATGATCTGTACAGTTAACATACAGTATATACTTGGGAAATAATGTTGTGTAGTCTTGTATAAAACTGAAAGGTGACTATTTCATGTGGTTCTGATACTTATGCACTTATTATAAATGCATAGGAACTGCATATTCATTCACCCGTGTATTTCATGCTGCTGTTATTACTGAAATCTTCCCAAAGTCTTATAACTTTTACTTTAATGAAAATAGGTATTGATTGTATATGTGTAATATTTCTGACTTGGGTCAAGTATGTTTTCTGTAAATAATGGTGGAAGTAGATATGAAAAGTCACCTCTTCAGAATCAGAATCAGGTTTATTGGCCAAGTGTGTTGACACACTTGACTTGGAATTTGGTTCCAGCTGTTAGTGACTCTCAAAGTACAGACATAAATAACACTATACATTCAGCTTGGACTATACAAGACAAAACAGACCAGACAAGACAAGACAAAAACAGACTATACAAGACAATACAGACACTATAGACAGTACAAGTATTAAAACACATGTAGAGTGCTATGTCACATTAGAGGCTATAGTCTATTTAGATGAGAAAGCCCCAACATGTTTTCCTTCTCCATGGCAGATAAAGATGTTGGTCTGAAGATGACCATAATTTTATTTAAATAATACTGAATTTGAATAATACTGAATAATACAGTGAAATAATCACTGAATACTGAGATGGTGCATATCAGCCACAACAGGATTATAAATCCTTGGGCAGAAAACCTGGCTTTAGCCACCAGTGCTGTGATTATCATTAGGGCATATTGTTCTCTTGCTACTACATTGACTCTTAGGAAAGCCCAATATAGAAAGAAATGTGCTTTATGCTTGTCACATGCACATGAAATTAATTCTTTGCATAGCCCAGCAATGTTTGGAATCTGGAGTCAGAGCAGAGAGTCAGACATGATACAGCACTTGTGGAACACAGAGGTTTAAGGGCCTCAGGAGTGGGAGCTTGATGATACTAGGGCTTGAACCCCCAACCTCCTGCTCAGTAACCCAGAGTCTCAACCACTGAGCTACCATGAAAGACCTTAAAAGTAGCTCTAGCACAATCAAAAGACCCAAAACTGGAGGATCATGTTGAATTGTGCCACCTCACTCTTTTCAGACAAATGTTTGAGACCCGTGACAGATGCTGTTCTTTGTGCTACTGTGCACTAAAATAGTGCCAAACAAACTCCTTAAGTGTAGAATGGGTACTTGTGACTGTCAGCAGTCCTTAAAGCAAAGGTAGTATTTTGGAAATGAAGCGATGACCCAGTTAGGAAGTGCATACCCTTCACAGAAAAGCTTCCACTTAAGAAACACAAGACGAGTGTGCTGGGGCTCTTGCATTCACAAGTGTTTCCTCAGCACTTAATTCACAGTCCTCAATCAATACTTTATGTGAAAAATCTCTGATTATTTGCAGAGTAGATCTGCTCAAGCATGAAGCCACCAGGGTACTCTGACCACTAGTGATAGCAGCAATAAGAAGCAACAACGTACTGGCCAGGCTGGGATAAGAGTTAAAGCCTAGCTGCTGCATTCTATGCAACTGTAAAAAAAATGCTGAAGTCAACAATAAGGTCAGTCATGTGCCAGTGCATCCTGACCTAGTGGGTATTCCAAGGAGAAACACAATCTGTAATGAGTTAACTTGGTATTGGCAAATAGCATGACATACACTTTCCAGGTTCAGACTACACTTGAAGCTAGTTTAGTACCACTTGATCAGAAAACAAAGATGCCTCACCTTGTAGCTGATCTCTAACTGTGACATGGATCAACACATGGTGTTAATTTAGCAAGTACAAAAAAAATTGAGGTCTAATTGGCTTGCCCACAATTTGAGCTGATTGATGTGTTCTGATCTCAAACTGGTGGTCACATGGCTCCTGTGCTTCTTTATCACCACACTGCTCCCTAGTCAGTAATGGAGGCATCTCATTATCCAATAGAGACTGAATGGAGGGAAACCAACTCCATTTTTGTGTGCAATCTAGTAGCAAACCTAGTAGGTATGGCAGTGCAGTCCCACTTGTCCATATTATCAGCACTAAACTCAGATGAGGAAATTAAACCAGATGCATTTTTAATTACTGTCCAATCGCTTTTAATTGCCAAACATAAGATAACATAACATCTGCACCTTAAGATACAGAAAGATTCTTTGCTCATTTAGAAAAAGTAATCTCGTAATTTACATATCATAAATGAATGTTTAAAGTAATATAATTTAATTAAAACCAAGCTAATGCTTGCATAGACACTGCATTATTACTGCCGGAAAAAATTAACTTATACTGAATCTTGAATTTGATCTTAAACCAAAGCAGGTCTTTCATGTTTCATTCTGCTAATTTTACACTGTAAAATTAACCATACTGGCAGCGTCCTCCAAAAACAGTTTACCAAATTCACGTTTGATCAGATAAAACTTCTCTCTCTTTTTTTGTCTGGGCTGTGTTTCTCTTTGACTACTGTGCAGTGGACCAGTGTTTTCTTTTTTCAAGTTCAACCCCAGGGAGTAGATTGTGAGTAATGAGGCTGTGTTAACATGCCCGGGATCACTACAGTCTAAAGGAAGGCTTGGGGTTTATCACATAGTCTCGCAGTCGGACTGAGTGGACCGGAAAGAGACAAACCCACAGGAAGCATCAACTCCGGTCAAATCAGGGACACATCTCTGATTCTTGGTAACATATAAGGCAATTTTAGGGAAGGGAGTGTTATAGTTCCAGTCAGTGGAATCATGTTTAAGTTCTGTTGACTGCCACAAAAAGTAATTGTGCTTTAGCTGGAAGATTTTTTTAAAGACAGTTATTTAACTCGATTTATAATTTATTAACAGTGGCTACTGAAGTTGATGATTTTCAAATTACACTCAAATTACAGACAAGGGGAAAAATCACATAAGTAGGAAACCACTCTCAAAATTGGACAGGTGTCTGTCTATAAAATATATATAGGATAGAAAATATTTATGTGGCTCTTAAAGGTTAGTTTTGGTTTGTCATTTGGTTCTATTTAACCTAATTCTAAATCCTAACCTAAAATAATAAACAAATAATTGTATTCAATCGAACGTTTCTACACAAAGTCAAAATTTGCATGCGGCAACCTTATAATCTTATAATGTTTGAGAGTAATTTCTAAGCATTTTCAAGAATCTGACATGCTAGTTTTACTAACATACAAACATTTCTCTGTAATGCTGAATTTTTAGGCTTGGAAATTTATTATTTTACTGTTTCAATGATGCAAAGAAGGAGAAGTTATGAAATAAGTATCCGAGAAAAAATTTATAATAACTGCATTAATGAATCTTTAGCTGCTTAAGACTTTGGCACAATGTTGTATACTTTATTCATTTCATTTACTAAGTGCAAAAAAACTTCTGTATTATAACACATCAGGCGCTGCTGTTGTGAGGAAACTCTGAAACCGTATCAAGTGGCAGTTTCTCGGTTGAGGCTGCTGCAAGTCATCTTTGTTCTTGGGAGCATCTGTGTTTATTTCTTTGTGTTAACCACTAAATTGGTCCACAAGAGATTCAGTGTTGGCATATGTCGAGGGGCTAACAGTGTGCATGTGGGAGGAGAAAGAATCAAACAGGTGTGAGGTTAGGACTGGATCAAATTTTCACATGCAGGTTGTGCCCAGCTGTCATCCTTCCACAGGGCTTTCTTCTCCTTAGAACTGCTCAGCTTATCCTTATACCATCCTTATCCTTAGGTGTCTAAAAAAAAGACATATTTAGTCATGATTTTGTTGCTAGGTATAAACTTCTATGCTATATATAATTACGGATGAGATTACTTGGAGCGACTTTAATGTGATAATTATTTTGTAGCACTACAGTGTAAAGTGTAATGCCCTAGGTGTTTCAGAAATTGTCTAGTATGGGAGTTGTGGCCATTTTTTGTGGTTGATAAAACTCCTGAGAGCACCTTCCTTGTGTTACCCTCTACTCTGGTTATTTAGGAAAGACTTTGTTAGCTAGTAAACGTGTATGTCTCATTAAACCTGCTCTGTGGTTCTGTGCCTCTCTTGCTTACATATTGTCTCCACCACATCCTTCTGTGATCTAAACACAACTTCCCATTTGGTGGGTCATTAAGGCTAATCAGAACCCACAGAGGCCAACAATTTTCCTTGCCTCTCCTAAGGTGTAAGCCCTGGCACATTATACTTCTTTGACCCTTCTTCACACATTACTGGTTTCTTCTTCGACAACAAAAGAGAGAACAATTGAAACGGGCTTTATTTACACACGAGTCACATGCATTACTGTTATATGAAATCACTGTTAAGAACAAATAGTAGGTTCTCATTTGGTGCTCCATGTTTTGACCCAGGAGACATAGTTGTGAATTCAATGTTCCGTAATGAACTCTTGATCTACCACAAATAATTGTGTTGACTCAGGAGAAAAAGGAACAACAAGACGTCCCATAACCCCAGATCATTTATCCTGTAAATGTCTCAGGTTGATTTTATAGAGCAGCCATTCATGTGAGCTTGTGGGAAAACCAGGTGTTGGAATGATCTAAACACATCCGAGGTTGCACCACTTCTATTCAGTGCCTCTGTTAGGGGACAGCCCACTGTGCCTATGCAGCCGTGGAGCTGGGCGATTATGGAATTAGCACTCGGCAGTTGCACAGTAAATACGACACAAATGTTGGAAGAGGCATGAATGGATAAATCACCTGCTTTTTCCCCCTCAGGAAAACTTAGTCGTCTTAGGCAGCATGCTGAAATCACAGCAGTGATTTAGTTGATTTTTGAAAGGCAGTGCTTTGTTAAGGATTACTTTTTAAATCACCTTTGTTGAGCTACACTATTATTTCAGGGAATGTTTTATGTGTGATATCATTTCTATTGAACAGCACAGCTGTGCTCCAGCTCCATATTATAAAGTCAATTGCATGGAAAATTTTTGGCAGGTCTGTCATTATATTTTATTATTTATTTATGTCTGAACATTTCCTTTTTTTTAACATTTTTTCAGAGACATTTCTATTTTTCATGATCAATCCTTTATTTCCCACTTCCGCATTTGTCAAAAGAAGTAAACTAAGCACTAAGCTTTTGAATGTGCAAGGAGCTTTCGCATA
>JAAIIK010000048.1:163208-174311 GCA_014706435.1 Silurus glanis | reverse complement strand
CACACACACACACACACACACACACACACACATACACACAAACAGATGCACATGCACACAAACAGATCCACATGCACACATACTTAAGAATATTATAAATGATTTTACTTTGTAGTGCAGCACGTGTTAAAAAACACCAGAATAAATCACCAAGCTGAATATTAAAATCTCTTTAATGGTGGCACAACAATTTTCTTCTCCACATTAAATTCATACCAAAATGATTCCTCGACTGTGAATTAGTGGAAAACAACAGCCATGCGTAAGATCTGGCCTGCATGTTTACTGCGCCTTTCGGCTTTCTGGGAATCATTTCGTTAACAATTGTGGACCAGGCGTTATTGTTAGACACGTGCGGGCGGCTCTCATAAACAACAGCATTTCAAACTCAATGAGAGAGAAATGTCACCGAGTCCATCTCCAGCAAGACTGGCCAAATCTAACTCCAAATGATTTCACCTTTTTACTTCATCATAAAACTGACGCATGTCTCCTCGTAGATCAGAACACACTTTTTTATTATGGGGAAAATATTATTTTATTGGATAGAAATATAAATGTAAAAATATATAAAACATTTATAGGCATGCATTCACAACAATAATGAATGTATATGTATATATATGTGTGTGTGTGTGTGTGTGTGTGTGTGTGTGTGTGTGTGTGTGTGTGTGTGTGTGTACACATATATACCATTGCTAGCTCTTTACTACATCAGTCTATTTTATTCGAATTAAATTTTCTCGCATTCACATTTGATTTCATTGCCAGTTTCACAAACATGTGTTTGGTCAGTTGTTTGTTACAGTGACTAAAAACACCACAGCACCACGTCGTAAGGCTATTTTTCTTTTTTTAATTATTATTATTATTATTTTTTTATTTCATAATGTCGAGTTCATAAAGAAATCCGGAGACGTCGCCTGGAAAAATACAACACATGCAACAGTATTTGAATGTACTTTGCGTGAACTTATGCTCTTAGTAAAAACGTGTTTTTTGTTGTTGTTGTTGTAGTATTGCATATATATAAATATCATTATTAATTGCCATTGTAAACTGACTTTATTCTGAGTAGCGATATACGTGTATCTTAAAAGAAAAAAAATAAGATTTATTTTTCCTTTTCCTTTCCTTTTTTTTATTTGTGTATTTATTCTAAACTGTGTGTTATAGTCTATAGTCCATATATTAAAATGATATATATTATAAACTTTTTTAATATATTATAATATTTATATCTATGTATATTATATATATATATTATAAACATTATATTCAGGTAAAGGGGGAGAGAGTAGATCATTATAATATTATATATTATAAGAAATATAAAAGAAAGGAATAAGAAACTGTGTGTTTAAACATTTCTCTCCGACTTAATTAAAGCAAACGAAGGGAAGCTTTTTGTCCCTTTTGGTTACCTGAAAAACCTCAAATATGGAAACACCGAAACAACATTTTAACTTTAATTCAATGATACTTGTATAGCGATTATAGTGCTTTTTCTTCCCTACCTAAGGAATAGAAACGAATTTTAGCGTCATAAATGAATTCCTACATAGCTAATGCGCTTTTTGAGACGGTTTAAGGAAGGAACCCTGAGAGGAACCATCAAAAAGTAACCCATCCTCATGTGGGTGCCACCGAATGCCCATTATTGTTGAAGTTCATTGATGGAGACTTGAATGTAAAGTTGTTCGCAGCCCAAGCCGCTGTATTAGACTGTTTATATTATTTCAACTAATATATTCCTGGTTTTGAAGGTAACCCCTCCAGAGTAACTTCAGCTTTATAATAATACCGCACAGTGCACGTCTAGATATGGTCATATCCATATGTTGTGCAATCCTAATACATGTTATCATATAACCTTTTTGATACTCATCCTACTTTTCCTTTTTTCTTTTTTTTTTCAAGGTTAAAATATGGTTTCAGAACAAGCGCTCCAAGTATAAGAAGATCATGAAGCACGGTCCAACCGGACCTGAAGGAGAGCTGCAGGCCGCCCGTGCGCACGCGCAGTCGCCCTGCTCCCCTGCGCTGCCAGCTCTCTGGGACGTGCCCATGGCGGGCAAAAGCGTGCACGCGCATCCCAGCGGCTACATGAACAGTTTCGGCCAGTGGTACCCATCATCCCAGGACACTTTACCCAGACCTCATATGATGTGACTCAGTACGTCTCTGTTCCCGACATTAACTTTAGAGTGATTATACGACATGTCGTATAAAATATCGATACAGAAGTTGCGTCGGTGATTTGTTTTTTTTTTCACTATTTTTTTCTGTGTTTACTACCATGTGAGACTTGTTTTATTAAAGTGTAAATAAGGTTGTGTGTTTAAAGGGGCTGTGACTTTATCCTTGAACAGGTTTTGTTCTCAGTGCTTGTTGATATTATTAATCATCGGTGCTTCTCGGTTTTTATTCGCACTCCATTCATATTTGTTTTGAATAAAAGGACCGATGAAAGGCTGCCAAACACCGTGTCGCCATGTCATGATGCCATGCAATGAACCAAAATATTGATCAAGAAAATACAGAAAGATCATCTAAACATTGATTCTACTAGCGACAAGACCTCTGTGCTTCAATCCTGTCACTTTCAATTTAGTGCTTACTCTCAATCTGCTCCAAATCTCTACTAAAAAATCCAGAAGATGAAATCTATAATTCAGGTACAATTAACAAACATTGAAAGCTTTGGTTTTATATTCGCTGCATTTTGTTTTGTATTTTATATTTCCTTTCACTTTTTCATGGGTAAATTATTAAATCCAAATTTAGATTTATCTTCAAGACATGTGAAATCTGCATTTGTCTAAATATTGCTTATATAAAAAAATGAATTGGTACAAGAACACCACAAATACTACTACTACTACTACTACTACTACTACTAATAATAATAATATTAATAATAATAATAATAATAATAATAATAATAACAATAACAATAATAATTATGATGATGATGATGATGATGAAAAACGTCCTGAATTAGGAAATCAAATTTGTTTGAACACAATAAATGTTAACATTTATGTGTATTTTAATGCTTATGGCAAAAAAATATAGAAATTATAATTTTTTTCAATATAGAAACAGTCTGGATTGATTCATCTGATTTTGGAGGTTGAACAAATCATTAATTAAAAAAAATATCGCATTAACTGTTTTTTTTAGAATTTTCTCAGGTGATTTGAAAATGATTTACATTTCATTTATTTTTATTTTCTTTAAAAATTATAATAATCTGCCTCTCTATTAGAAAGCAGAGACGGTATCCCTGAAAATGTTAAAGAACTCTTTTTTTTTATCCCTGATTTCATGTTATGAACTGCTGAATACACTTTTTCTGAAACACTTTTCTGTGGCTTCAGAACAAATCACATAAATGTACTAATGTAAAAGAAAAAATACCTAATTTACGGTCCACCCAGAAACTGCACATATGAATTCAAGAAAACACCAAGTGTTCCGACAGATTTTTCACACACAGTGACTGCCTTCAGTTTGGAATTTGATTTACATTTTTCACATGGAGTTCACTTCCTTTGATTACATACACACATACATACATTGGAAAAAAAAAAAAAAAAAAAAAAACACATCTGAAACCAGATCCATGCTGTATGTAAAAATATTAACATGTATAAGAAAACTAATGTGAAAAAAGCACATGCTTGCCTGCATGTTATAATGTGAAAATCAACATATCTTGTAATCGAAAAATCACATTTAAAATATGTAGTAAATGTGCAAAAGAAGTGTATAAAAATGATATAAGACTACTGTAAAGGAATTACTTTAAAACAATGGTCTATAAAACTGATTTTAATTCATTTAGAAATGAACTGAACTGCAACTTTTTGTTCTTCACAGCACAGAATAACACAAAACAGCAGCAAATCTATTTAGGATGAATTGAGGATTAATTATAGGTATCATTTACAAGTGTAATCCACAGCTGTCTGCCTCCTGATGAAGCACGCTAAGTAAAACAAGTGGATCTATCTTCACGTGATCCCAATTACACTCAAAAAATGTTGCACCAGAACACAGGTTTGCTTCATACGAGCCCATAGCCACCAGGGTGATATGAAAATGGCTGAGTTAGTACACGCTGTTACATTTAGAGACATGCCATCGTAGTTTAGTATCTATAGTATATTATTGGGTGCGATACCACACTAAAAGAAACCCAAAATATGGGGGTTCAAAATTTGTACAAACTGGGAAGGTTGTGGTCAGACGGAGCGGTGGGAAACACAAAAAACTGTCTGCACCTCAAAAGGTAATTTCCTTAAGAAAATTCAGACAAATGCTTGCTCAGCATCTGGCAAAGGAATCTGGCACCACATTCTAAGCTGCTACAACTATGAGAAGACAGCTTGTAATAAATGGTCTCGTGCAAAAAGACGTTTTTTTTTAGAATGGCTGTGTAGAGACTAAAAACAATGCAGTCTTTTGCAAAGTAGACTATGTATATTTTTTTTTTCTTTGTATTTTATATATTGCTATTTTAGAAGAAGACCTGGGAAAAGGCTTAATAATTCCTATGGAACATGGAGGTGGGAAATTTCCCAAATCTATAATATTATCAGTGTTGAAGGATTCATTAGCATAGTATCTCTAGGGAAAGAGGAAAAATCAGCCAGATATGCATTATTGCAGACTAGCATTATAGTGTTCACACACTGTAGTCTTCCCCTCATGTTTATCCAAAAGAAAATGATTTAAAAAAATTTTTAGGAGTCATTAATCACAATATGCATGCCTGGTTTTTGCACTGCTTGTGCTAGAAATAAATCTTATATTTAAGTAAAATTAGCTCAACTCATCTCAAGCTTTATTGTCATTCTTCCACATAAGCAGTATACAAAAGAACGAAATGGCGTTGCCGAGGTGCATAGAGAGTGAAACAGCAAGAAAAGCATTAAACATATATAAAGAGTAAACATTAGACATAGCAGAGTTAAGGTGTGATACATATGAGGTAGATGTGATTAATATGAGGTTGGAATGTTGGTACTGGAGGAACAGAGTTAAGTAAAGTGCGAGTGCACTGTCAGCGTGACCGTCTGCAAGTGTGTAATGTTTAGATCTCCAAGCTCTGTCTAGGGGTAATTAATTCCTGCGAATGATTGATCTTAACTGTTGCAGTCAGACACACATAATCATGAACAACAAAAGGATCACTGTACAAACAAGTTTTCACTGTATGTATTGTCAGGTTATTTGGAAGCTTAACTTTATGAATAGGAAAATTATTCTAATTCTATTCTGCGATCATTGAAAAATATTAACCACATTTATAATGGTTGAATAAACCGAGCGAGATGTCAGATGACAAATATTACTCTGAAGAAGCGATTCGTTTTGGATTAAGAAAATTACAGTTTAGTTGGATAAAACAGGGAATAAAAAAAATCTTCACAAAATTAGATAGGGGACTTTAAAGGACAGGCTTTATGCTGCATTTGACTGCATTTATCGTAAATAAAAAAAAAAAAAAAAAAAAAAGAATGCAAGGAATTTGCTTTTTATACGTTTCTAGTTCTTTCTTTAGATCAATCAATGTAAAGACAAATTTGCTTGCTAAAATCTATGACATTTAACCATCCAGGTAAAATTTAGAGATTTAAAAAACGTATGGATTTACTTGAACGCACCAATAGGGCAGCTGTTAATTATATAAACCCTGTTCCTCCTCTCACACCTGAAGTTTCTGTCTATTGTTAGTGCAACTGCCTCTCTTCACGTTTGCGGGAGGAGTTGACTTTCACAGCAGGAGGCCACCTCAGGCCGTAGAGTTTTCATCCATCTTTGCAATCAAAAGGGTGAACGCCCCTTCACTCATCCTGTGAATAAATTCTGGGGTTTTCAGGTCCAGCCACCTACCCCCTGTACTGCTCCACTGTTGTCTCTGAAACACTTCACTAGTCCAGAAACTCTGTTAACCATACTTGTGGCTGTAGGCATGAACTCCATACAGCTGGAATGAAAGAAATCTGAAGAACAATATAAGTGGCATATAACAGATGTTGCGGGCAAAGAAAGCTTCTGCAGATAAAGGAGGCAAAAAATGTTCAAAGAGTTTAACTTGGTCAGGCTCTCATTTTCTTTTCTGGTTATCTGTTTCACACATGATACCTTTAAAATGTTAAAGGAAGACCATCAAAGACTTTCACCACTTACTTTAAAATAACGTTGATGCCGTTTTCTTAAATATATGTTGTCTTTATGGTTTCACTATGCAATCTTATACAGTCGGTTTTGTTCTTATTTATATTGTATATATAGTGTATGGACAAAAGATTTGGGAGATCCAACTTTTTCAGTCATATGTGGTTCTCTACCAAACTATTGCCACAGAATTGAAGGCATACAAATGTATTGGATGCATCTGGATGTGATACTATTGAATTTGTCCTTCACTTGATCTAGAAGACCCAAACCTGTTTCAGCATGGCAATGGTCCTGTGCACAAAGCCAGCTTTACATAAGTTGAACACCTTTGGAATGAATTGGAATGCTGACCGGATCCCAGGCCTCCTCGCTATAGATCCATGCCTGACTTTACTAACACCCTTGTGACTGAATGAGCACAAATCTCAACAAGCACCCTATAAAATTTAGTGGAACATCCTCACAGAAGAGTGGAAGTTATTATAACGGTGAATGGGAACTAAATGTGGAATGGGATGTTTAAAAAAGACTGAAATCTTGTGGCAACGTGTTCACAAACTTTTTTTACTATAAAGTGTATTTACATAAATTTACATGTCAAAATTTACCCCCAAAATATACAAGCTGCCATGTGTTTAAATCCATGTGAGCATCTTTAAATCTCCACATAGCTTAAGATGTATTTACCTTCTCAAAACACCGAACTGATTATAACTGATACTATGATGATTCTTATTGATTTAACCAACTAATGTGTGTATGTTGGTTGATCCACAAAGAAATATAAAGCTTGAGGTTGAGAACACCTTCCCAAGTTTCTAAGTGGAAATTCCAGGTTTAGGGTTTATTTTCTTAGTTGGAGTTACATGTTTGAGTGGAATGTAATGCACAGTAAGTCCACAGTTTACTTTTTTTTTTTTAATCTTTCAAACTTTTACTTAGCTTGAAAATATCTAATTTGAGCCACCATAACTTTTTTGTTGATATACAACCACAACCAGGCTTTTTTCATTACATTCATATTCTCAATTTGTCTAATTTATATAAAGTAAAGGCATTTCAACTGTTCGAACAAACCCTGGCTAGTCTAGAGTGCAAAGGCAATGCTCCATTACTGATGGTGAAGATGTCCTAAAGATCCCATTACAGAGAAAAATCAATAATGATTTAAACATGAGTTCAAACTTAAAATCTTCAAGGGTTCAATTAGTAAACACGCTGGGACTTTACACAAATCACATCCTCGGAGATGGCCCTTAGCTATCTAAAACAGTGGTATCAATGAATGTTTATTCATTCATTGCTGCATTTCTTTCTCACACTGACAGGACGTCGCTGAAACACAAGACCCTTTCTTTAGAAATCAGGACATCCTAAATATCAATGGAGTCATCAGTTGGACCCTGATTCTTATTCTCACACTAGGCTCTATACATATCAAATGCTACACTGCAAGGTAATTGAGCTAATGACAGGATGGGAAAAATTAGAACAGGAACTACACATCTCACCAGGAATATTGTGTCGCAAAGAAAATGGAGTTGCTTTTATAACTCAGGTGGCAGAATACAGTAGCTTTACTGTAACCGCAGCGCTGCAATTTTGAATTTGATGCGTGCATTTACACCCTTGGGCGTTGGTCATGAAGAAGAAAAGGTGCTTGCTAGGAAGAGAAGAATATGGATGATATATGACTGCCTTTGTGCGTGCCGACAAATAACACTTCCCTCTAATGTTTTACTTCCTCAGAAATTCATTTTTTTATTCAATTGTGTGTACCAGCTATTGTAAAACATTGTCTGGGGTAACGACTTTTTTGCGGGCCCCAAAATAACCTAAAAAATATATATATATATATATATATATATATATATATATATATATATATATATATATATATATATATATATATATATATAAAAATGAAAAAAAAAATAAATTGTAAAATTGCTATATGAAAATGACCCTGACCCTGAAAAAATAGGTTGTTTTTCTCCAAATAAATATTTTTAGGTTCTCAAACAGTTTTACTCTTTTAAAAGCCTGTACATTACACTTATCTCATTCTTTTATAAGCATTCAAACTATTATAATATGACTTTATTTATACGTGTACAGCAATTTCCATTAAATACTCAAGCAATAGAGTCTTTTCTAAATTCTAAATCTTTCCACAAAAATTGAGGTCATTGAGGTTTATATTAAACCCATTTAATTCAAGTGACCAGACAAACTAAATGCAATAAAACATAATAACTTGTGGGTTGTGTCGTTATTAAAATAAAGAAAATGGAAATCACATCCCCCTTGGCTATACTACACAGATACTTTTACCAACATACATTTAAACGGTATTCAGTACCCTGTTCTTTCAGACCTATTCAAACCACCACATGTTCTATACATATTCAATTTATGATCATCAAACAAAAGCTCACTACACTCAACCGCCACTAAGAATAATTACATTTCATGTGTTTGTGAAATTTAAATGATTCCAATCATAATGGATATTTTACACACATTACACACCTGACCTTTAAAATGTTACCTCTTAGTGCTTAGAGTCTACAACATATTCTTATTTAAATAGTCAAGTCAAGTCAAGAGGCTTTTATTGTCATTTCTACTATACACAGTGGTACACAGTACACAGTAAAAACGAGACAACGTTCCTCCGGAACCCTGGTGCTACACTAAACAACAACATAGAGCTACAACACAACACAAGCTACGTAAAGTGCATCGAGTGCAACCTGGTGCAAACAGTGCAGACGAAAAACAGTACAGACAGACAGTGCAGACAGACAACACAAGACAAGACACAAAACCCAAGATAGCGCCGACCAGTAAACATACTGTATACTTTAATTATACAGCACTGTGAGAGGAGAACTGTAAAAAACTATATATAAAATATAAAATAATATTAAAAAATCATATTAAAGGAAAAAAACATTTGATTTAACACAATCTATTGTAGTTTTTAGCTCCCACAATTGAGATCTATAGATGATATTTTCCTTATTTGTTTTGCACCTTTGCAACCGATTATACTATTAAAATCATTTTTCCTCTATTTTGGTTTCATTCCGTTTGAACCTTCGTTTAGTTTTCATATAAATACTGTGTTTTAAGTCCAATGCTAAAATGCACATGTCACAAACTTTAAATAAGTGTGATATTTCTGGTAAACCAATCATCATTTATATTTTTAAGTTTACATATCAGTCAATTTTCACTGTTCTGAGTGACAAACAGTACAGCACAGCAACCAGAGACTTTGTTAGTCAATCAGCACCATTACATTTAAAGGTTGTTTCCTCGTCTTTCATATTGTGAGTTGTGTCGTAATAAAATCATTTCAATCTTATAAATATAAATCTTATAACCCTCGATTTATAAAGTGGTAGTGCATTAAATCACACTGCACTTTTTAAAGTATTTTTAAACCAGCCAAAATTTCACATCTTTATTTCTAGTGTATTAGAGAGCCACTTGAACATGGCATAAAATTAAAGTGTGCAATAAACAATAAACCTTTCAGTGTAAATCTGACTGTTAAGAATGTATTCCGACTATAACTGGGTTGTTGTTGTTTGTTGTTGTTGCTGTTCTTGCAGCAACTATGCATATATAAATAAAGGACACCTCATTTCAATAAATACATTAACACTTTAAAAAAAAAAACAATCTGTATATATAAAAAAGAATATCATCATTCAAACTTAAGTTATAGAGCTAGTATTAGCTTTGTAAAAATAAAAATAGGGCTTAATGTAAAATGGTTTTTGATTGTCAGTGATGCTTACAGCAATAAAGTACCTCATTACACTTAACATATATGCAAATAAAATGTTTATGTATGCATTTTGTGTTTCTCAACCAGCGAGATCTCTGTTAGTAATTAGGATTATAAATATTAACTTGTAGGGCAATGTTGTGTGTGTGTGTTGGGTGCGTATGAGTAAGGAAGAAAGAGAAAGAAGACAGAGAGAGAGAGAGAGAGAGAGAGAGAGAGAGAGAGAGAGAGAGAGAATCTAGCTTCTTTAAAAGATGAGTGTGGATTGTATTCTGCGTCAAATTAATTTATACTAATTGGCTTTAAATAAAATGATAACAGTATGCCAATGCCCCGAAATGTAGAATATACAGCCTTATTACATGATTCAATTTTGCTGAACGGAAATGCAATCAGTGTTTGATGCAAGTGAATTGTCGGGTTTTTCAGTAATTCTTCAGAAACAGAAATTCTTTTGTTTTTCGGGAAAGCAAAATGATGTTTCTTGGCCAAATAATGCAAAAGAATTCAAAAAGAGAGGAAAAGAGAAGAAGAGCATTGCGTATATTTCGAGTCGAATCAAGAAAAAAACTCATAAAGAAGGATGTCAAAAGAAAGCAAATGAAGGCGACAGTCAGCAAAAAAAACATGTGTGGGTTATTTAATTAAAAAAAAAATAAAAACAAACCCTATATATCAAAAATAATTTACGCAAAACAACTTTTCTGAACGGAAATATATCGTGTTCAGTTTAACCCCATATTACATTAATATACAGTGTAAACATATTCTGATTTCTGGTTGGGTTTTTACTCTACTTGAATTCCAATTGATATTAATTTTTTTGTATCTTCTGATTAAAAAAAACACTAAAAGAAAACAAAGAATGCAGGCATCAGAGGATATCAGTGGCTTGAAACAGGTGATAATTTTCTGCTAAAAAGTGTCAAATATCACGTTATCATTTTTTTTACTGTTTTATATGCGGTAATTGTGCGGATTAGATTTGAAATGGCATTTGATTTCAAAGGAAACAGAACTATACGTTTATTTACATTTATACACAGTTTTTTTCACTCTATCTTTATATATATATATATATATATATATATATATATATATATATATAT
>JAAIIK010000048.1:114270-139014 GCA_014706435.1 Silurus glanis | reverse complement strand
TATATATATATATATATATATATATATATATATATATATATATATATTATAATATATAAAGATTGAAATGGGAAAGTTAATTTAGAGTAATGACTATCCCACAACACATTCATACCTTTAATAACATGGGCTGTAATTATTTTTGTTGCAGTTCAAGCTCTTCATTACTATAGAGAGGATTTATTCATGGGTTTCTACTGTACAGGTGTTTGAATCAGAGACAAATCACTTTGAAGTGACCTAGATCCAGAACGAGTCCACATCTGTTGGTGGTATCAGATCAGCAGTTTTAGTGCAATTGCTGAGTTCACTTGCCTTAATAAATTGTGTTTCCTCTACAACAGGAGCAGATAACAAATAAACTGGATCCGGTTGTGTTTCTGCTAAATGTTTCTCTGAACGAGGCTACAGCAGAGCCCCAGCAGACACTACAGGACCTCGATGCATTCCCTATGCTCAATGGCCAGCAGCAACTGACTGAGAAATCTGAGGTACAGATTGAAAAATTATACAGATACAAAGATGGTACACATGCAATAACTGATTACATTTAAATAATGTGCTATATACAGTGTGTGGCAAAAAGTTTATAGACACCTGAGCATCAAAATTGTAAGTGCTTTTTGAGATTTTTAGAGCACTCCAGATAAGTGTCACACTTCAGGGAATGCTTTTGATTTGATTTTGGAGCGCGGCTATGTGGATTTGTGATCATTCATTCACAAAGGTCATTAGTTAGATCGGGTTATGATTCCAGATGAGAAGTCTGGGAAGTCTTGAAATAATAAAATAAACAAATACATGGTGTCCCAAGAGTCTCCATACAGTGCATTGGGGCGATTAATGCGCTAGCACAACATTGGTTGTTCCTTCAGTGGTCGTTTATGGACGTCTACTTCTCAGTTGCTCCACAACACTTCCACTCTTGTTGGATTTTTAATAAGTTTGGCATAAGTGCAATGTATGATGTGATATTTTGGTTATGTTTCCTGTTAAATCCCATCGCAACCTTGGTTTTAGTATGTTCTTCTATAGTGAAAGGCATTTATAAGGGCTGAAAAATACAATTTAAACTATGTACAAATGTTCTTAACCGTGTATATTGATGCACAAACATTTAATCTTGGTCACTGATTCCTGTGCTATTTTAGATTAACTTCCAGAAGGAGTGTGGTTCTGATAACAAGTGCAGCAGTAATCTGCAGGTGAAGGCGCAGTTTGCCAGTGAGCAGCAAAACGTCTTCCCCAGGTGTGTTACAAATCTTCCAACACTTTTTCGACATGATGTTCAACATTATGTAAAAAAAAAAAAAGTGATGCACATAATGTCAATTTTCAGTCAACATTGCATTTTACTCCTGAATTATTTTTTTTTTATGTTAAGATTTATGTTTATCAATATTTAATTGTAGAAACATTAATGATTCGAGTTTTATTAGTGTATTGTCATATATACAGAAAGATTGTTACACAATATATTAATGGTCTGACATGATATAGAGACGACATAATGAAAACACAAAAGCATGAACAGACTAAAATTGTATCGCAGTTATTCACTGTTTATCCTTCACTCAATCCTAATATCTGTGTGTAACTCACATCTCAAAACATCTTGTTTGGATTTCAGTGTGGATGATGGACAGACGATGGAATATAACAGCAGCATCAAGAAGCTGATGCTGTTAGTGGAAGTGAGCAACATGCCTGAGAGCGGCAAGCAGGCTGAGGACGCGCATCAGGCCATGCTTAACATCAGCATTCCCCTGGCACTCACCTATTCAGGCTTCCGTTCCAAGGTTAGGCCACACAGGGGCGCTATTTCACAGCACCACAGCACGTTATCACAGTAAACAGCATTCGGAACTCCTAAGAGACAATGCATTATAATATTTTTTCGTGATCACGGATTTTCTTGTGACCTCGACATAATGAGTTCTTTTCTCGCGACGACACAATTTTCTCGCCATGATTTCTGGTTTTCACTGGATCTCAACGTAAAAACCCGTGTTCTCACGCCGAAATTGTATCGCAAGAACATTTTTAATCTTGTGAATGACAGCCTCCTTCTCAAGTTTCGGAAACTTATGTGTACGTTGTCAGTCACCGACAGACACAGAGCTATTTCAGTTTGAGTGAGCCCCTTAACAAAGTTCAAGCGAATGCGGTTGATGCTGCGATGATCCTGCCTCTAGAACATGCTCTTGTGCCAAATACACAGAAACAATAAGTACTGATCACAAGGAAACAATGTTTGTTATGTCAAGATCACGAGAAAACAACTTTTGTTATCTTAAGATAATGAAAAAACTTTAATGGTGATCAAATTTTGTCATGATCCTGAGAAAACAAGAAATAAAAAAATATTATAAAGCATGGCCTCGTAGGACTCCAGTATTTCACGACATTTACAAGTTTTATCTAATGATGTAACTCTTTTTTTTTTTTTTTAACAGGAAATTGAGTGTAACGCTAACAAAACTGTGATGTGCGATATTGGTAACCCATTCAAGAGCAGTAGGAAGGTAAATAGTATATGTATGTGTGTGTATATATATATATATATATATATAGTTGCAAAGACATGACTGCATGCAACTTTGCTTTGTGGCACATACGTAACAGTGTAGAGGAAAAAAGAAACCACTATTTGTTCATGTTTTTCTGGCAGATTTCCTTTCAGATCATCTTTGAGACTTTTATTACACTTTACACAGAGAAGATCGTGCTGCAGCTCCAGTTGTCTACGTAAGTGCCTCGAGTGATCTCGTTCTTAAGTGAACACTGTAAATTAGACGAATTGGCTTAAGTACTTTGTTGTCATTCGATAATCCTGAAGCATTTTTAAGTGTGTGTCTTTGTATGTGTGTGGGTGTGTGTTTGTGTGTGTGTGTTTATACTAGTCTGAGTGAACAGAGTGATCTGTACCCAGTGGAGGTTGTCCTCAATGTGGGGAACACGATCCTTACCTCTTTCTCTATGTAAGTATTTATACACAATTACAAGATAAAACACATTTTTTTCTAAAATAGGCACACCTGTAGAGATGTTTGTTAATGCAGTTGTGCATTCAGGTAGCAGTACAATGTATAAAATGTTGCAGATACAGAATGAAGCAAAGGTGTGGGATGGTTGTTGGTTCTATGTAAGTTGGTTAGATTTTTTTTTATTTCAGAAACTGGTTATTTGGGTTGTTCGCACAGAATGGTGCGAAAGGTTAAAACCATCATGTATGGGACAGATGGGAATTATACGAATGATCACCTACAGAATGATTGGTGAAATAAGCCATATAAAAACAATTTACAAACATATTTCACCATTTTATATATTGTTATGCTGCCACCCGATTGGCTGATTGGATAATTGCGTAAATGATGTTTCTAATGAAGTGCACTGGGATTTTATTTGCACCTTCATATATGTATTATTAGCATTAATGATTACATATACACATGCACACAATATAACAAACAGTAACTCAGTTATTAACATGAATTACTTTTTTTATGTACATCATACTGCTTTATGTTGGCGTATAAAGAAGGCTATTGGGGACATAAAACACAACCTTCTGTCAGAAACTTACAACAATACCAACCAGAAATGTTTTAAAAAATGTGATTTTTAGCAGACAAGAACCTTAAATAGACATAGAAAATATATGTAAACAATTTATGACCGATAACAGGAAATAGTATGACCATAAGGTTGCAACATTTCAAGTGTAATTCAGTGATATTGAATGCGTGAACAATATCAGATGAGCAAGTGTGTGGTTAAACTGGACTTCAGCATAGCTGTGCTTTAGCTCTAGGTATTGAGTATAACCTTGGAATTGCGATTGCAATATTGATATCGCTTTCATGCAACAGTTCTAAAAACCAAAAAAGAATAAAGAGTAACATTTCAGATGCAATGTATCCAAATGTTCTGTGTATTTTTAGCTTGGCAAGCAAAAATCGGTTCTAAAGAATTACACACACTTTATAGCACGTTAGATAGATTACATTTATTTTTACATTCCTGTTTACGGTCAAATTAGGCTTCACTTTTAGTAAAACTATTGTGTACTTAGGCATTAATTGGCTGTCCTGTTTCCTGCAGAGAAAACTCAGTGGTGAACACTTACTTCAGTGGTAAAGTGTTGGGCGAGTCAGCCATGAACAGCACAAGTGACATCGGCAGTCTAGTGGAGTATGTCTTCAACGTGAGTATTTTTTCGAATCTCTACTGGAATAATATTGTACTGGTCAGCAGTTTTGAAAATAATGTAGGCTTTAATTTAAATCATATCCAGTGTGATGCCTGTTTTGGAAGCTACACCACATACTCTAATGTGCTTATGGTTCGGAAAATGTGCTGTTATTTAATAACATAAAACAAACTGTATGCTGTATGTGAGGAAATAGAATATTTATTTTTTACTCTTTTGGTCTTCCGCCACAAGAAAGTCTTCAGGACAGAGGACTACCCTGTTTTATTTCCATATTTTAATCCAAATGTTTTGTGGACATGTTTCACAGCATTGTATAATTATGCTTATAGTATAACTATACAGTACTACAGTTTAAAACAGTAAAAAAGCCTGATGTAATGTTTATAAATTCAGTACAAAATTGCATTTGTTGGCAAATTGCTGGGATAAAGGGGAATAAACACATTAGAAGGTTTCATTGAAAGATAATCCACTTTTGGGTGGTAATTACATTCAATCATTAATTATTATAATTAGTGTTTTATTACGTTATTTAGTTTATTTTAGGTCAATAAAATTGTGAAAAAAAAGAAAAAAAAGGAAAGAAAGCTAAATTATAAGAAAAAGGTTTTGACTTGTGGACAACTAACCACAAAGATTCATATGTGCTTCCTGAACATATGATCTTATTTGCTGTTACAATGACCTCCACACTTCTTGGAAGATGTTCTGGATTTTGAAGAGATTTGTGCTCATTTAGCCGCAAGGGTGTTAATGAAGTCAGATACTGATGTAGGGTGAGACCTTGGGTGCTCTTCACTTTGTGCAAACATGGCCAACCTGGACTCAAAAGAGATGTCAAAAGTACACACATCCTTCACTTAAGTAGAAGTACAGATCATGTTTTAATAGACTCTGGTAAAAGGTGAAGTACTGAATACACTTTTTCATTCAAGTTAAAGTAAAGAAGTTTGGACTCTGACATGTACTTAAGTAAAAAGTAGTCAATACTACTACCTGTTTTACTGTCACGCTGGTAAATGGACCTCATGTCATATTAATATATTAATATAAAATTATTCAACATTTTGTAGGCTAGCATACATCTGTGGTGTGTGATAGCCAGGAAATGATGCACCAGTGGTAGATTGAAAAAGCAGCGTAATGACCCAATTCCTAAAAAGTTGAGAAACTGTGAAATATCTAAATAAAAATAGATTGCAATGATTGCAAATCTCATAAACCAATATTTTATTCACGATAGAACATAGAAAACATATCAAAAGTTTAAACTGAGGTAATTTACCATTTCAAGAAAAAAATACAAATCAAATGCCAAATCAAATATGCGGATCACAAATGAGAATTTCATACCGGATCGGTCGAGGCCCGGGTTAACAACGACCGCCACAGGTATCGTTAGCCGACAGGGTACCGGTGGAAATTGGGCTACTGTTGGCCGAAGGAGGAGAAGGAGAGGAGGAAGACGTCTACAGAGACGGCAGGAAAAGGAGCAGTGTAGGAGAGTGGAGGTTCGGGTTGGTACTTTAAATGTTGGTACTATGACGGGTAAAGGGAGAGAGATAGCTGATATGATGGAGAGGAGAAAGGTAGATATGTTGTGTGTTCAGGAGACCAAGTGGAAAGGGAGTAAGGCCAGGAGCATTGGAGGTGGGTTCAAACTGTTCTATCATGGTGTGGATGGAAAGAGAAATGGTGTAGGGGTGATTCTGAAGGAAGAGTACAGTAAGAGTGTAGTGGAGGTGAAGAGAGTTTCTGATAGGGTGATGTACGTGAAGCTGGAAGTTGAAGGGATGATGATAAATGTCATCAGTGCCTATGCTCCACAAGTTGGCTGTGAGATGGAGGAGAAGGAAAGATTCTGGAGTGAATTAGATGAAGTGGTAGATGGTGTACCTAGGAAAGAACGATTGGTGATTGGGGCAGACTTTAATGGGCATGTTGGTGAAGGGAACAGAGGTGATGAGGAGGTGATGGGTAGGTATGGCCTTAAGGAGAGGAATGTGGAAGGGCAGATGGTGGTAGATTTTGCTAAAAGGATGGAAATGGCAGTGGTGAACGCTTATTTTAAGAAGAAGGAGGATCATAGGGTGACGTATAAGAGTGGAGGAAGGTGCACACAGGTGGACTATGTTCTATGCAGGAGATGCAACCTGAAGGAGATTGGAGACTGTAAGGTGTTGGCAGGGGACAGTGTAGCTAGACAGCATCGGATGGTGGTCTGTAGGATGGTTTTGAAAGCGAAGAAGAAGAGGAGGAGAGTGAGGACTGAAAGAAGAATAAGATGGTGGAAACTGAAGGAGGAAGACTGTAGTGTGAGGTTCAGGGAAGAGGTCAGACAGAGGCTCGGTGGTGGTGAAGAGGTGTTGGGTGATTGGGAAACTACTGCAGGAGTGATGAGGGAGGCAGCTAGAAAAGTACTTGGTGTGACATCTGGAAATAGAAAGGAAGACAAGGAGACGTGGTGGTGGAATGAGGAAGTGCAGGAGAGCATAAGGGGAAAGAGGTTGGCAAAACAGAAGTGGGATAGACAGAGTGATGAGAAAAGTAGGCAGGAGTACAAGGAGATGCGGCAGCAGGTAAAGAGGGATGTGGCGAAAGCCAAGGAGAAGGCATATGAGGAGCTGTATGAGAAGTTGGACACTAAGGAAGGAGAAAAGGATTTATACCGATTGGCCAGGCAGAGGGACCGAGCTGGGAAGGATGTGTTGCAAGTTAGAGCAATAAAGGATGGAGAGGGAAATGTGTTGACTAGTGAGGAGAGTGTGTTGAGAAGGTGGAGGGAATATTTTGAGCAGCTGATGAATGAGGAAAATCAGAGAGAGAGAAGGTTGGATGATGTGGAGTTGGTAAAGCAGGATGTAGATAGGATTAGTAAGGAGGAAGTGAGAGCAGCAATTAAGAGGATGAAGAGTGGAAAGTCGGTTGGACCAGATGACATACCTGTAGAAGCATGGAGATGTTTAGGAGAGCTGGCAGTGGAGTTTTTAACCAGATTGTTTAACAAGATTCTGGAAGGTGGGAGGATGCCAGAGGAATGGAGAAGGAGTGTGCTGGTACCGATCTTTAAGCATAAGGGAGATGTGCAGACCTGCAGTAACTACAGGGGAATTAAGTTGATCAGTCACACCATGAAGTTATGGGAAAGAGTAGTGGAAGCCAGGCTGAGAGAAGAGGTGACCATCTGTGAGCAACAGTATGGTTTCATGCCGAGGAAGAGCACCACAGATGCCTTATTTGCTTTGAGGATGTTGATGGAGAAGTATAGAGAAGGACAGAAGGAATTGCATTGTGTATTTGTGGATTTAGAGAAAGCGTACGACAGAGTGCCGAGAGAGGAGTTGTGGTACTGTATGAGGAAGTCAGGTGTGTCAGAGAAGTATGTGAGGGTGGTGCAGGACATGTATGAGGACAGTGTGACAGCAGTGAAGTGTGCAGTAGGAACGACAGAGTGGTTCAGGGTGAGGGTTGGACTACATCAAGGATCGGCCCTGAGCCCTTTCCTGTTTGCAGTGGTGATGGACAGGTTGACGGACGAGGTCAGACAGGAGTCTCCCTGGACTATGATGTTTGCGGATGATATTGTGATTTGTGGTGAGAGTAGTGAGCAGGTTGAGAAGAGCCTGGAGAGGTGGAGATGTGCGCTGGAGAGAAGGGGAATGAAAGTCAGTAGGAGTAAGACAGAGTACATGTGTGTGAATGAGAGGGAGGGCAGTGGAGTGGTGCGGTTGCAGGGAGAAGAGGTGGAGAAGGTGGAGGAGTTCAGGTACCTGGGGTCAACAGTGCAAAGTAATGGAGAGTGTGTTAGGGAAGTGAAGAAAAGAGTGCAGGCAGGGTGGAGTGGGTGGAGAAGAGTGACAGGAGTGATTTGTGATAGAAGAGTATCTGCAAGAGTAAAAGGGAAAGTTTATAGGACTGTGGTGAGACCTGCGATGTTGTATGGTTTAGAGATAGTAGCATTGAGTAAAAGACAGGAGGTGGAGCTGGAGGTAGCAGAGCTGAAGATGCTGAGATTTTAGTTGGGAGTGATGAGGATGGACAGGATTAGAAACGAGTTTATTAGAGGGAATTATTAGAATTTCTTATATATGTGACAAATAAAGGCTATTATAATCGTATAATTTGTCCAGTAAATTGTAGGTCATTACACCACTGGCCCAGCTACACTGATTACTACCTGTGGATAACTAACATTTCTATCTGTATTCATTATAAATAAAGGATTGTGAGCTGCAGACGGCTCGCTGCGTGACTTTCTCGTGCCCGCTGAGGAACATGTCCACTGCAGCCTCACTAACCGTCAGAGCCCGTGTGTGGAACAGCACCATGCTGGAGGTGAATGTTCAGAGTGGGGAAGGTTTTTAGTCGAACACACTGTTTTTTCTCTTCTATACTCAACATGGAAACTGTTGCCCGCTGTAATCTGCTAAATGGCTCTTTTCTCCTCAGGATTTTGCCAATGCTTTTCGAGTGATTGTGAAAGGCAGCGCCACGCTGAGGCTGGAGACTGACAAACCCACCATCAAGATGAAATCTGAAAATCGAGAGGTCAGCAAATGATTCGCTAGATCATACCAATCGGTCCAGTTACCAACTTGAGAGCTTAGAAATAAGAAACGTCCAAATTGTACTCAATTTGCTTTAATTAGCTGACCATTCGCAACAATTGTTAACAAACATAAAATGCATTTAATAATAAAATATGAAGTTGGACATGGAAGTATGGCAATTGGACATTTATATGTGTGTGCGCTGTTTTTTTATAAATATAATAAATATATAGAAAAAAAAATATTTGAAGGGCAAAACTGAATGCGACTTATGACTGTTATTTTTATCCAGGCGAATTTTAATCTCCTGACATCAGAATTCTGTTCTCTTCGTCTTCTACACAGTTTGCAGTGAACATTGATCCTGTTCCAGGAGAAGAAACCCCGTATAACGTTCCATTATGGATTTATATCATTGCAGGCATAGCAGGAATCCTATTATTAGGCATCATTAGCCTCATCCTGTGGAAGGTAATAACACCTCACAGAAATAACACCTCACATTGCTATTTTAGTTATTTGATTTCTCTACTATGGCTGTTTTAAATGAATTCACTTCATAACTTCATACATGCTCACGGAAGTGTGACCATGGTTCCAAGCATCTAGCAATTCGTCTAGGAAAAAAGAAGTGGCAACATTTACAGTACGTTGACATCAAAGAATTTGCAAATTTAGATCCGTTGTAACCCGTTTTTGGATACAGCAATGATCAGAGCAAACACAAAAAAAAAATTTCACATTGGAAAAACTTCAATTTACTCAAGGGGAAAGAAAATCGCAATACGGACAAGATTACATTTACAAACAAAAAAACATGACATAGCTAAAATACACTATATGGACAAAAGAATTGGGACATCTGACATTTCCAGCCATGTGTGATTCTTCTCCAAATGGTTATCAAAAAGGTGGAGTTGCACAATTGTTTAGGATGTATGTGCATGTATATTCGCATTACCGTATTTTTCGGACTATAAGCCGCTACTTTTTTCCCACGTTTTGAACCCCGCGGCTTAAACAACGACGCGGCTAATTTATGAATTTTTCCTGGGTTTTTCCCGGTTTCACAAACTTCAAGCCAAAAAACTGAACCCCATAACATTAGACCAATGAAATTTCCGAACGGAAACGAAAAAACGCACCTCCCCTTTGTTCTGAGCTGCACGGCATCGGGAGAAAAAACTTCCATCGGGTGATTTTTAAACGCACGACGATGCCAAAAGATAAACTCCCAAGAGAAATAGTTGTGAAAGGAAGGAGGAAGACAGTGAACAATGACTTTCTTGGTCGGCTGCTGTTTAGATACAAGCCGTTATAACGCGTTGAGTCAGGGTGAAGGGAGAGCTCGCTTCTGGCATGCTATTCCCAAAATACCGCTATGCTCCTAAAGGAAGCGCAACATATTTCACCCGTTACACCGTGTGTAACGTGTCTTTCGTTAAAGCCTGTGTAAAGTAAATTAGTGTAGACAGGTGCTTATAGACAGGTGCGGCTTATTTATGTTAAAAATAAAAATATTTGTAAAATTCAGTGGGTGCGGCTTATATATGGGTGCGCTTTATAGTCCGGAAATTACGGTACTTGAATTATCAGAGACCCATGACAATGCCCCTGTGCACAAAGGCAGCTCCATTAAGCTATGGTCTACGGTTATGGGTTGCTGTAGAATATCTTGAGTGTCCTGCTGAAGAGCTCTGACCTCTACCCTATTAAACACCTTTGGAATGAACTGACATGCTGCATCCCATGATCCATAACTTTATGAAGCTTTGTACACAGAGGCATTGCCACGTTGGAACAGGTTTGGGTCTTCTAGTTCGAATGAGGGGAAATTTTGAATGTATCACATCCAAACACATTCTGCACAATTGTGAGCCTCTAACTTAGTGGTAAGAGTTTGGGAAAGAACCGCATATAGTGTCCTAGTGCTTTTGTTTATATAGTGTAAGTTCAAATGTCTATACATCGCACTTAATATAAATAGTGAAGTGAAAAAGAACTTAAATATCAATGCATTCCATACATGACAGTAACAAGTTGTTGTTGTTTTTTTTTTTGCCTTGATACGATGTACTTGTGTTGCAAAAAGTGTCCTAGATTGAGTAAATTCATGGCTTGAGCAGGGATAATAAAGCCTATGTCTACTCAAGCACTTTCACATGATTTGAAATACATATAGTGTTTATATATCAATGAACGGATGAATCTATTTAGTTTAGTAATAAAGCATAGAGGTTTAGCCTTAACCTGCAACTGTAAAACATTGCTGCTATTTGAATCGTAAGCATGTACGCACCATTACTGGATCTATTAGAGAACAGAGTATAATCAGTCTTCGATCCATCATCCCACCTTTCCTGCAGTGTGGTTTCTTTAAACGTGCCAGTCGAAGGGAGATGTACGAAGCCAAGGCCCAAAAAGCAGAGATGAAGATACAGCCATCTGAGACAGAGAGACTGACCGAGGCCTATTGAGAGCGTACCCCGGGTGTCCCCTGTTGGTGCTCCTTGGTAATGCAGCCACTGTGGAATCAGCCCGTTTATTTTCTTTCTCTTCCTATTTTTCCCTTTTCCGCCTGATATTTTCACTCACTGCCTGGTTTTCAGCACTCTAACCTGACCGGTGCTTGCTTTTCTTGGATCGAAGGATTTTCACTTCCCTTTCTTTCTTTTTTTAATAGTTTGCTTGCTGAAGAAAAATCATAAATCACCCTTGCATTCTCATTAAAGCGGTTTTGTTCTCTGGGATTGTTTACATTTTTTAATGATGAACTGCTTTGGAATGGATTCTTCTTTCAGCTAATGTAATCATTTTCGACTTTTTGGACAAACCATTCCAATTACTGTTGCAGCATGGGAAATAACACACTGTATCTGTCCAAATGATCCTTTCTGCCGGTTTTTCTTTTTAAATGCTGTTCTTGTTCACTGCAGGTCCTGGCAATTAGTTGCATATTTAATCTCTCATGAGTAATGTTGTGGTTCCTCTCTCATCTTTCTCTCTCTCTCTCTCTCTCTCTCTCTCTCTCTCTCTCTCTCTCTCTGTGTTACACAGTGTGGGTTCTTTAAAAGAGCTGTCTACTACAAGGTGATGCCTAAGTACCACGGAGTGAAAATACGCAAGGAGGAGAGGTACAAGTTGAGCAGGACTTTCCAGCCTGAGCACGAGCTCAACAAAAAACTCTGGGTCACCAACTGGACTCAAGTGCAAGAATATTACTACTGATCTTGGAAATTGTCCACTCAGCTGCTTGTTTAGAGGAATGCAATGGACGTTTTTTTCAAATGGAACAGACTTCTGGGGCTTTGAATTTTTTTGGTCAGGATTAACACATGATAAAGAATTGAGTACTGGGTGAAAGTGTGTTGCTTGTTGTTGTTGTTGTTGTTGTTGTTGTTGTTGTTGGAATTGTTGTCTGGTGCAATACTGAGTTACAGACCAACAAGTTTTCATGACTGAAACCATTCAGCGTTATCTCAGACACAATCTGGGACCCTTTTTTTTATCACTTGATTTTCCAAATCTGAAAGTATTGCAGAACAGTTTTTTTTTTGTATTATATGTTTGATATTATAGAATGCTATTTAGTTTAGGAGCTTTTTTTATTCATAAAAAAAGTGTCTTTAAATGCACAAGGCTACAGGACGATGCTCACACTCCAACTTACACTGTGAGCAATTTTCTTATGACCTTTAACAAGGAATGATGGAATTGCACTGACTGCAAGCGTCCCAGATTTGCAGCCACTATGAAATATATTTTCTTCTGAGAGATACAGAGGACACAACGACGATCCCGGGCGGATAATAGCACAGGGAAGGGCACCAAACATTAGTGATTTAATATTTATTTTATATGACTAATAAGAGTCAGTACACTGGAGAATATTGTTATATGATTTGGAAGTGTTTTTATGTGCTAGATTGGAATGCACAGTACGATTCTCATTCCAGTTCCAAAGTAGTAAAAAAAAAGAAAAGGAAAGAAATAACCAGGCATAACGTGTCACAGTTTTCTTCAACTGTGTCATTCAGTGAAAGGATGGGTATCATTTGATTTTATGACATTGTCCATAGGTCCTGCTGTAACACTAGAAAAGGTTCAGTTAGAAAATTAAGACCAAATTAATTACTACATTCATAACTGATGATTTATTCATATAAGAGTCAGAAGGTACTTGCGGTTCTTTTTTTGTACGCTCCAGATATTAAAATATTTTGTAAGTAAAGGTAATGGTCATTATTATTGTTTTTTTGAATTGCTTCACTGAATTTTCCTGATGATGATATGGACTATATTTTTGACTATATGGGAAATGCACAAAATTAATGTGCAAAAAGGTAATTTTTTGACAAATTGGACATTATTTGAAAACGAGTAACCCAACGTATCTAGATAAATCACTTTATTTATCCCAGAGGGAAATTTATAATGAGCGAAATTATGCAAAGGTCATCACAGCCCGAGTGCAATGGCTAAGCCTTGCTTTTGGCAAACTATCTTCCTGTTCATAGTATTATCCCTGCAGTACCATAACATTACTAACAGAAAGAGTACAGTCCTGGGCAAAGTAAATGTCTCAAAATTAATATTTGAATAAATCACTATTCAGGAAGTGAGCAAAGATTAAACAAATAGATCAAAACAGGCATTTTATTCATTATCATAATTTTAATTGGTGATACAATATGGAATATAAATGAATTCCCCTGTTTCTAGCTTTTCCCCAAACAGTTCACTGCGCCAAAAATAAACAAGTAAATGGTGGCCAATATGGTCTCAGGAGTAGATTTGTTTGATTTATGCTCATTTTCTGACCAAAGATTTATTGTTAAAATCAGTAAAGTTTCCTCTTTTTTTTTTTGTCCATGAGTGGTATGTATATGTAATTCAATTCTGATGAGTTGTGACCCTTAATTTTTTTCTCTTTATTTAAATTACAAGCTTCTCATACCATTATAAGGTAACACAATAGTGCAGCTGGTACTTTTACTATTTCAAGTTCAGTCCTCTTCCTGTGCATGATCTCTCTGTCTCTGCTTTTCCCCCCACTTCCTAAAAACATCCGAGTAGATATGCTGACTTATCTTAAATTACCCCTAGGGGGGTGTGTTTGCATGTGTGGGTGTGTGCATTTGTGCATGGTGAATCCATCCAGGATGTATTCCATCCTCAAATCCAGTTTTATGAATGATGGAATAAACGTATGAATGAATGAACATCCTTTTAAACTGCCTGAATATCTTTTGAGAAAGCCGTCTCACCACAAAAAACACAAAAAAATTCAATATATATATCTATATTTATTATAAATGTATTTACTAGTGAAATTATTCTAAAAATGCAGACACATTTAGGCTTTTACAAAGAATTGAAAACCCACCCAACATGTATTCCTTTTTTGTACAAATAAATTACAACACATACTTTTTGCATAGTCAAATTAATTTGACCCCAAAAAAATTAAGAATAAATATACAAGGAACTTTTTTGGGTTTCATTTGCCAGGAAATAAAAAATACAGCCACAATGAGATGTTAAGCCTACTTTCCTATTTGAGCTCCATTTGAGAGATGGACTTCTTGTGCAGGCGTTTGGATTTCCGGTATTTGTAGGCCAAGAAGGCTGTGGAGACCAGGAGAACAATTCCCAGCACAAGGAGAATCCACTGTCCAGCTACAGCTCCAGCTTCGTCCACACTCAAGCCTAAGAAATCCACAGAAGTTGTATGCTCCTCCACGACTGCAGGACATAGGACACAGGTAAGGCATGAAGTGGAATAGTTTAAATGCTAATGATCAAGAATCTTCCACTGATCCAAATGGTATCTTCTGATTTTATAAGATTTCACAGATTTATTCGAATTAAATGCCACATACACTGTATGGAAAAAATTTTTGTGGACACCTGACCATTCGATGTGTTTTTTTTTTTTTCATATACCATTTTACATTTAGTCACAGTTTGCATTTATAATAACCTTCAATCCTTCGGGAAAAAAATCTTGTTCCACTAGATTTTGAAGTGTGCTTGTGGAGATTTGTGTTATTTAGGGACAGGAGTTTTTGTAAAATCAGGCACTGATGTAGGGTGAGGAGGCCTTTGTGCAGACAGCATGCAGACACCATATCTTCAAAGATCTTGCATAGATTAGCATTGTCAAACTGGAACAGGTTTGGCTCTTCTACTTTAAGTGACGGAAATGTATGCCTCCAACATTGGAGCAACAGTTTGAAGAACCACACATGGCTGGAAAAGTCAGGTGTCCAAATACTTTTGTCCACATAGTGTATATACTTATATAAATTACATTTCAATATTATGGAATTTTCTCATTGTGTGTGTATGTAATAGTGAAGGTTTGATTAGGATTTACAAAGAACATTTATTTCAAACTCCTTTATTTTACACCAGTGTGAACATAATCTCTGTAAAATGATTTAAAAATCAGCATTGAAGCACTGAAGCAATCACATAATTACATTTTGCATGTTTTTTTTGTTTTTTTTTCAGTTTTGGAATCATTCTGTTTTTAGTCATTTGATTTTCTTCCAAAAGCTTGATTTCGACCCACACATGCAGAAGGATTAAGCAAATTCAGCTTTCACACGTACTCGTGGTTGGCATCCAGCTGTAATCGGGCCAGCCAAGGATGTCCTCGTTCTTCTTGTTCTCCTCCTTTAGCCAGTTGATTAGAGGCTCGAAGTACTCCATTAGAGGCTTAACAGACATTACAGGCTCATTGGTGATCATTGCCATCGCCTCGGGCCACGGCTTACTGAAGCCCAGCTGCATCATATCACTAAAACAAATTAGTATAAAGAGAGGGATTATAAATCTACAAATCTCCTCAGTGCAGATGCATTATCATTATTATCATACCATCGGCACTGTTACTTGTAACTAAGCGGTCACCTAGGATTTCTGCTGAAGTCAAATATAGAGTATATGTTTACATACATGACTTCAGTCAATTTTGCAATGATTATTAAATGTGTTTTTTAACCTTTTTTATTGTGAATGATTTTTTATGGTGTGGGGGTGGAGCATAGTGATGGGAGGGCGGAGCCATGGGGGGTGACAATAAGAATTTTCTACACGTTCGTCAGGATCCTTCGTCGTCACTTGTTGACAGCCTGGGTACCCCTTTGGCGTCATTTGTCAACGTGCAGAGTTAGGGTTCGGGTTAGTGAGACTGGGTTAGGGTTAGGGTTATTCGGGATTAAGAACGTGTTGCTGAATGCTGTTTCACAGATGCCACTTTCATATCAGACAGCAAGTGAATAAAAAAATCAAAAATCAGCTACATAAATATGACCTCAGGGCAGTCTGCTTACCTAACACATCAAATTTTAACGTTGCAGGCTCCGGTTCAGAGTCCTATAAAAGTCTATGGGAATCCCTGCACGTTAAAAAATGACACCAAAGAGGTTAAAGTCTGTGGGAATCCCTGCAGGTTAAATAATGACACCAAGTGATCCTGATGAACGTGTCCATATATGACAAATGGAATGAGAACGTGTTCAAATCTTGCCTAGGGTTTCCAAAAATGCTAAAAAACTCCCCTGCATACCATGGTCTGGTTGTTAGGTGTAGTTCCAATCAGTTTAATTACCATTCTACATTCGACTACACTGCATTATAAGCAACTGTAATCATAGTGACATGCAGTCACAGTTACATACAGAGTAATACAGCTCTTTTAAACATTTCCTAATGACCTTACTGGGAAGAATGAATTATTTTTGTGTGTTATTTAGTAACTTATACATAGAAATATATAAAATGTTACAAGGAGTTAACACCAACAGCTTCATTGTAATAGAAACATAAATTCACATACAATTTCCCTAATAACTATTTCTTTAAAGAGATATAATGTAATCACACTATTTTATCTCTGTGTGTAATTTAGGTCAGGTAGAATTTTAGATGTTTTTACTCATTATTTTTAGACATTATTTTTGCAGTTAGTTAGTAAAAACATGAGTAACAGCCTTTATTTGTCAATGCTGGGAAATGCCTACAGAAAGTGCGGCATAATCCACAGCTAGTTGTGCATTGCACTATTTTAATGCGCTCCATTTCATGTCAGGTGTTTATTCGCCTCCAGATCAAAAAAGTATTTTTTTTTTTTACATGATTACATGATCCTTCTGCGTCATTACTAAGTAATATCTAGTGATTAACTGACCTGAGGAGTTTTCCTGCTTTTTCCGATTTATAGATGTCACAGTTGTGAAGCGGTCCAGTGTGACCCGTAGCATTGCACAAAGCTTTATGGAACTGGAACTGGATCACAAAGCTGACAAAGTACCTGACAAAAAAAGAAAACGAAAAGGTAATTTATCAGAAATGACAGAACGCAAACAAACAAGAATACTGTATCTGGGACAACAATTGAACTCATAGGTTTTAGCATGGAGTTTAGGAAATTTTAAAAGGTTTAATGTCTCTAATAATTATGATGACCAGTGCTTTATTCCTTGCTTATCCTGTTAGCCTTCGGCACAGATTTTGGGACTCACAGCTGAAAATGCCCTACCTACCTTTAAATGTTAACAGTTCCTGACAAAAATGTGCTACATACACAATTTAAATTGTTTTTAAACAAGATACTTTTAGCTTTACTGTCCATTATATTAAAGTTGATATTGCTCAAAAAGATAATGAGTTATAGAAAGTTATATATGATGAAGTACCATGAATATAAATTTCCTGAATTGATTTTTTTTCTTCATTTACAAATACATGAAATCATTCCTGGAGCAATCCAGAAAAGTACTGGGTTGAAACCCACATGTGTCATGAGTTTATATTTGACAAATGAGATTCCTTCAAACATTTATCTGAGACTATGTCTGGTTCACCCCTCCCCGCCCCACCCAGCCTAAATTTTAGGACTCACAGCTGAAATGCTCTACTTAACTTTAAATGTTAACAGTTCCTGACAAAAATGTGCTACATACACAATTTAAATATCTTTGGAAAGAAGACATTTTGAGCTTATCTGTCAATCATCAAAGTTGATATTGCTCAAAAAGATTATAAGTTATAGACGATGAAGTTCCATGGGTATACATTTCCTGCATTGAACATTATTTTTAATTTCATATATAAATACATGAAATCAGTCCTGGAGCAATCCAGAAAACTACTGGGTTGAAAGCCACATGTCTCATGAGTTTATATTTCAAATTTTATGAAGATTTTCATGACAAATGAGATTCCTACAAAGATTTATCCCCATCCCCATGCAGATCTCCAAGTCTCGGTTGTTACTCCGAACCAAAAAATTTTCCAAATCGCTGCTTTGTGCAAATGTCCGATAAAACATCTTTTTTGACTGTCCATTTTTTTCTTTGGTTTCTTTTTTTATTTTTTTTTTATCTGAAATCGCTGCTTGAGGCTTAGAGCTTTAGAATGATGTATGGTTAGTCATGGTTACTCTTCTCCCTTTTAATTTAATCTATTGCTAAACATTAACACCTGCGTATATTGGGATATCGAGGATTTATGTAACTGCAAAAGTATTTGCCTTGGGTGGATTTTGAAGAGAAGATATAAAGATAAGATATATTACGCGACATAAATTGTCCTGTCGGATTACTGTAGAATCAAAGGACATGTGGAACTATTACTGCAGTGTAATAAACTATTGATTGTGATAAATCTTGATGAAGTTATCACTATGTACCTGACATAGGGCACGTTGGCTGGGATGTGGAACTTGGCGCCTGGGTCGAAGTCGTTCTCTGTACGGGTTACAGGTGGACACAAGCCCTGGTACTTCAGCCTAAAACAACAGATTGTAAAAAGATAATAGCACGTATTTAAATACTTATTATCTTTATTTCTCCATTCTCCATTTTTATAACATGCAGTACATCATGTCCTAAATAGTTTAATGGCAACTGAACTGACATGCGAGTCTCACCTGAGATTCCACCACTCTTTGTTGTACTCCTCACTCGAAATCCTGCCATCGAACACCTTCCACCTCCACTGGTCCATCAGGTAGCCGAACGGCAGGAAGGCGATTTTATCCAGGGCGATGCTCATTAGGAAGTTGATGGTGCTCTCTGTGTACAGATGAACAAAAGATTAGATTTTTCTTCATGTCATTGCATTTTAAGATAAAACAGAAAGCTGTGAAAATAGTCTGTTGTGATGGAATATTATAATGTTAGAACAAAGGGCTGGTTCTTGGGTTAGGTGGAAAGCCCTGCTGTGCAGAGTGGTATATACTTGCACTGATTACAAACATCTGTACACCTGCTCATCTATGCAATCATCAACCAATCATTGTGACAGCAATATAAGCAATGAAATCTTTTAGATACAGGGTAAGAGCTTTACCTAATGTTCACATCAAATCTTTTAATGGGGTACAAAGTGAACATTTTGTTGATGAGAGAATTCAGACCTTGTCGAGCAGAAAAAAAAAGTCACAAAATGCACAATAGACACAGGAATGAGAAAATGAGTAACATGTGGAGAGAGAATGCGAGTAATCTCTTGGAACTGTATTGTTAGTGAGCCTTTAACGACTGTAGTTTAAGCTACAGGTAGGCATGGGTACAAAGACCTGATAACAAGTGCACTGATTGGAGAAGAATTCAATAAATGTTTAATTTTGAGCAATTTTTAATTTTTTTTTTATTACTTCTTATTACTTAACTGTGAGATACAATGAAGGGGAGGAAACAGAAAATCAGCCCAAAAAATTGGAATCATATAATGGCTATTTGCTGCCCTGATTTCTAAATATTGCCATCGGCATCAGCCAGAGAAAAACCCATATCGAACTCTACCCTTTATATAATGTAAGAAATGAAAGCTTTCGGAAGCATACCTTTGCTGTCATCAACCTTATCAAGCAGGCCAATGGCTTGAAGGTGTTTGGGTGTGGACACTGACAGTGCCAGCACATCTCCGATGGCCTCATGGAATCCCGGGTTTGCACCGTCACGGAACGAGATGGGCTGATCCTTATACTGGAGAAAATACTGCACATGGCCCATTTCATGATGCACTGTAATCAGGTCATCCATGTTCACCACTGTGCATTGCTTAATCCTGAGAAATTAGATTAGTAAATCAAGGCATTCTGAACATTTCCATAAAGCAATCTTGCTATCAAATTGGGTACATGACCCAATGAATGTTCCTCTATACCTAAAGTCTTTGCGATTGTAGAAGTCCCAGGCTGAGGCATGACACACCACTTCACGGTTTGCAGGTTTCGTCAACATCGACTTGTTCCAGAACTCTTCAGGCATAGGCATCAGGCCCACTGACTTGAAGAATGTGTCAGACTCCTGGAACATTCGCTTTGCATCCCAGCCCTGAAAAAATCCAAGAAGAAGTGCCTATGAGTGCAGGTGGAGCTGATCAAGAAGAGACCCTCATTTTATTTTCAGATAATGGTCCTGTATTCATTTATTCATCTCCAGTAGCTGCTTTATCTTTTTCAGAGCCTTTCCTGGGTGCTTAACTCGCCATTTGTTTAAATGTAACTTTTAAAAAGGAAAATTTCTCTCATGATTACAGTAAGCTCAGCAAATGTCTAATTTAAATGTGACTCGAATAGAGGATGAAAAAAAAGCATGAGTACCTGGTTTATCATAGATTGCGTGACATCCACCTGAGTGGCATGAGGGTACGGGTTCACTAAGTCCATGATTCCTGACCAGGTCTGTGCCCACATATTTCCTGAGAAGAAAAAGTCAAAGCAAAAAAAAAGATGTTGCTGGATCAGGTATATTTTGGACCATTATCTGAAAATACCTCTGGTGCCGAGGTGCAGTGATGGATTTTGAATTTCATCGACAATCAGCCATGTGGAAACACTGTGTGTGTGACTGCGTGCTGCAGCTGTGTGCATCACATATGCACATAGCTGTGTATTTGCGCGCACACACACACACACACACCCACACACACACACACACACACACACACACACACACACACACACACACTGTCACGCTTGACGGTTTTGAAAGCGTATTAAATCCTGCCGATTCGTTTGGAGTGGCCGCAAACAGCAACTGAATATTAATGTGTGTTCATAGAAAATATCGAAAGCATATTCAGGCTCAAAACTAAATCTGGTGTACCACTTCAACATGAAAGCACAAAGCTTAGCCAAAGGTGGGTCTTTTTGTCTGCTTCATCTATAAATCGAATTAATTGCCATAGTAATTTTAATTAAAATATATTTAAATCCAAAGAATTGTTGCAAATGAAATCACATGGATTTTTCAGCAGTTCTCTGATGCTGCTAACTGAGATCTGAGACATTCATTTTACTCTTACCTAGTAAATGAGCAGGGATGGGCCCTTTAAGGTTGATGCGCTCCTTCCCGTACTTTTTGTAGAGCCCTCTTCGTACATACGCATGGAGATTTAAATAGAGCGGTTGTAACTCACTCCATAATGCCTCCAGGTCCTGCTCGAAGGTGGGCGTTTCATACAAAGAGCGCCAGAAGGCGCCGTTGTCAGCATGACCTGTTGAATTAAAAAAATAAGTCATAATAGTGATTAATGGGCCGTTCATTTTGAGACTGGACCTCGTTTTTTAATTGTCTGTAGCAGTGTGCTTTACTGTGGGCCTCATTCTCACAAAGGCAGCCTTCATTTTGAGGCATTTACCGTTACTCCGGGCAGCTAAGTTGGCAAGATCGACATATCTCTTGTAGCTTTGGCGCAGTTCTCTTCCTGAAGCATTTCGCCAGCCCTGCCAGGCAAACAGCAGCCTGTCGTAGTCCCTGGACTCAGCCATAATCTTATTTAGATCTGAAGAAAAAAAACTTCAGACTGTCAGAGTGACATACTACAGCCCAGTTTGAGTAGTGCCATAAGACTGAATTTAATTGAAATGAATTGGGCAGATTTGCACCAGTTTAAAGGTTTTACAGTATCATGTTCTGCCAGTCTAACAGAAAATATTAAGAGATTATGTTAATGTTGTCGCATTTCAAACAAGGAATACTATGCTTTTACATTCTTTCAGATATGTGTGGAAACGTTTCTGAAAAGTCTTTTACAGTGGGCTTTTAGTAAATGTTTGGCAAAGTAAACTAAGCATTTTCCTCAGGGTTTACACAAGATCCGGAAACACTTATTTACTTAGTACATAAAGTGCATTCCTGAGACAGTCCATTTGCATTTAGTGGCACCCACAGAACTCCTTTTAAGGGCATGCTCACAGGGCATCATCCATATAACAGCATGTAACTCATGCAAACTATACGGTCTGTAGATGACCATAATCTGTTTGTATACAACTTGATATATAAAGCCTTTTTCCTTTTTTTTCTCAAAAAGAACATCAAGCTTAAATGCAAGGTATGTATATATGTTTTTACCTGGATCAAGAGATAGACAGGCACCATGATCTTCACAGACTTTAGCTACACTGTATGTGGTCTCCATAGAGGCCAACAAGTCATTGTACTATACAAAAGAGAAAGAGTAGAATATTGAAATAGGTCTCACTCATTAATTGAAAGTTTAGAAAAAAGTATAGAAGTCCTTCTTTCTGCCTTCTGTCCCCTGTCACTCTTCATGATGATGTTCTTAGTCCCACCACCTTCCTGCCTTCTTTTTCCTATCCTTCAGCTCCTACCCCAGACTCTGACTCGGACTCTGACCAGAACTCCGGCTCTCACAGTTCTCTCCTATGTGGCCTGTACACATGCACTGTCCCTTTTTTAATATTAATTGGTGCTTTAATGAAGCTCAGAAAATTCTATTTTTTTATATTATTATTATTATTTATTTTTTAATTTTTTTAGATTATATAAATATATAGATTTTTTTTATACATTTATTTATCAATATTTCATTTATTTATTTATTATACATGTTGTTTTTTTTTTTTTTTTTTATTTCATTCAAAATATTTTGCAGATATTTTTTTTGCGGTATTAAACACTAAATAAATTTGTACAATTATATTATTGTTCCTAAGTAATGTCTTTGTGAAACATGACATTATAAACATACTCTGTCTTTGGATGTGGTATCGTTACATTTTCCCATTTGAACCCAAACCTGTTCCAGCATGACAATACCACTGTACACAAAGTCAGTTCCATAAAGATATGGTTCACATGGTTCACTACTGAACACTTTTGGGATGAATTGGAACCCACTGCACCCAGGCCTTCTCACCCTACATCAGTACCTGACTTGACTAAAACCCTTGTGGCTGAATGAACATAAAATATCCACAAGCACATTCCAAAATCTAGTGGAAGATCTTACCAGAAGAATGGATGTTATTATAACAGGAAATGGAAACTAAATTTGGAATGGGCAAGTATTCAAAACTATTTGTACATACTTAAATATAGCATTTTTTTTTCATTAGGCTTGGGACTATCCATGGCATAGTACTTCATTACTTATAACTGAGCAACCATGTTGAGCTCATGGGCCAAAGAGTGGCAGTCTGGCATGGCTGGGACTCAAACCCACAATCCCCAGGTCTAAAGTCCAATGCCTTAAATACTAGGCTATGATCTTCCTATAGTGTTTATTGTCTGTTAAAAAACATGTATTTTTTCTTCCATGCTTGTACCTCTCTCAGCTGCTCATCAGGGAGCACGGCCCTCTCCAGATCGCTGAGTTTTTTTAGTATCCGCTTCACTGAGGCATCCTGGAAATCAGCAGTGTCATACTTGCGTGCCTCCAATCCGTAGGTCTTTGTGTGATTAGCCATATCCAAATTTTTCTGGAGCTGGTTAGTACCAAAAAGAATGCAAATGTGAACTTCACAACCATATTCAAAAGCCATAAACTAGATGGTAAAAGCACTGAATCCCAAATCCAACTCACCATAATCTTCTTGTTTTCTTCATTGATGTCAGTGTTGTAAGACCATGAAGCCTCTGTGTAAGCGTTCCAAACTTTTTCTGCTGTGGAGTTGTATTCAGCCAGGAACTGTTTGGCCTTGGCCTCGTCGGTTATTTTTTCAGCTAGGAGTAATGAACATGGCATAACGTGAGCTTGCTTTCTACAATACATTCTAATTACACCTTTGGTGGGTCTTGTTATGGATGTTAAATCCAATAGCAAAGTTTTCTTTACATTTTTCTCTAACAGTTCCGTGTGACATTCAAATAATTCACACCTACATTTATGAAGCTCCGCTACCTCCTTGATCTATTGTGGCCCATAAAGTGTAAATCTCTAAAGTGTATGAGCTGTAAATCAATATGTTATTATCTATAAGTCTATATCCATGGGTGTCTATAAAATGATTGACAGGAGATTATATGAACTATCAAATCACTTTTCCAAACAGAATTTTATCAGTGGCTATATACACTATTGCTAAGTCCTTTGGTTAATTTGTTATTTATCATGCTTTACATAAATTATAGGACTGTTCCCACTGCACACACTTGTCATCTTAGCTATATAACATTTTACTACTGTGCCTTATTAAAGGTATTTGCCTCTGTAAATTATTCTATTCCATCATAGTATAATAATAATTTTCTGTACCCAACAAGGATTCTTTTTCTTCTCTCTGGACTTAAGAAAAAGAGATCAGGGCTTAGATTAATTTTACAAACCATTTATCTACATCTGAAATACAGTAATGAATACAGGAAAATTAAAAGAAACCTTTTCACAGTGTTTTACAGAAGATCTACATACACCACATACTAAGGTTGTAGCCATATGGTGTATTTTACTGTTTAATATGAGGTCCTCAATTCATTCAATATAACTGTGTTCCTATTGCATAATAAAGTAGGCTCTGTGTCATAAAATACCTCTTATATTATGTGAGGTGTAATAAACACTGCATCCAAATCAATCATTCTGGTTAACACAAGCTTCTCCCAAACAGACTGTTCTTAAGAAATTATACGCTAACCTGCTACCATATGCTACCATGACATAAACACACACACACACACACACACACACACACACACACACACACACACA
>JAAIIK010000048.1:85069-111022 GCA_014706435.1 Silurus glanis | reverse complement strand
GCATTTATATATAGATTTTATGCTTCCGAAAAGAGCCCATAGACTTTATATATAGTGTATGGTATAGTGTCTGATCTATGAATAGGCATATATATATATGCCTATTCATAGATCAGACACTATACCATACACTATATATAAAGTCTATGGGCTCTTTTCGGAAGCATAAAATCTATATATAAATGCAAGATCTCCAGACCACCGGAATGTACCTGAGATACCACCACTCTGAGTTGTACCGATCGGGCGTTGTGCGCCCACTGAACACACTCCAGCGCCACTGATCAATGAGGTATCCAAAAGGAAGGAAAGCAATCTTCTCCAATGCCATCTTTAGAAGATAATTGATGTCTGTTTCTGAAATAGACCAAAGCAGACATTGGTCAAATCAGTGCATTATTTATTGAGTCCTGCTGTTTATTTTATTAAGAACTTATAATTACCATAGTCATCAGTTAGTGCGTCAAGCAGGCCAATAGTGTTCAGGTGTTTGGGTGTAGATACAGAAAGAGAAAGTACGTCTCCAATTGCCTCGTGAAAGCCAGGATTAGCACCTCTTCTAAAGCTGACTGGCTGGTCTTTGTATTGTAGGTAATACTCAACATGACCCATCTCATGGTGCACAGTAAAAAGCTGCTCCATTGTCACTGTGGTACACTGCTTAATCCTGTCATGGATAAAGATTTATCCTAGAGTTAAAATACATTTTTATCTTCTGTGCAAATATATTGGTTTTTTTTTGACTGCTTACCTAAAGTCCTCCCTGTTATAAAAGTCCCATGCAGAAGCGTGGCAGACCACATCTCGGCCATCAGCAGGCTTTTGCAACATGGACTTCTCCCAGAATTTATCAGGCATCTCTTTCAGACCAAGAGAGGTAAAGAACTCTTGAGCCACTTGAAACATATAGGTGGCATTGTATCCCTGTAAAAAGGAAATTTATTCATCATTGTCCTGTTTTTATTCTCTGTGTATATAGCTACACTTCTACAAGATTTTAGCTTTCCTACCAGGCTCACTCTAAATTCTAATGCATCTTTCCTGATCTAGCTTATCATTTGACGTCCTGAATGAGGGATTGGGCAACTTACTTGGTCAACCATGGTCTTAGTCACATCTACATTGGGCTTGTCTGGAAAAGGGATCATCATGTCATAGATGTTGTTCCAGCTTTGTGCCCACATGTTTCCTACAAAATAACACATGCAAGCTATATCAGTTTTTTTCTTTCTTAAAGACTTGCCATGCAGCGGTGTCCAGTCTTAACCAGAAAACACCAGGATGGGTGCAAGTCTTTATTTCAATTAAGCAGAAGTCACAACTGAGTAAATAAAGTGTGGCTCCTGCTTTAATTGAATGAAAGCCTGCACCCTCACTGGCCCTTTGTGTTTGGTTTGGACACACTTGATCTAGTGCATTGTCACAACTGACCGAGTAGATGGGCAGGGATGGGGCCTTTTAGATTGATATACTTGGGGCCATAGTAGTTATACAGCTTCCGGCGGACAAAAGCATGCAGGTTCAGGTAAAGAGGCTGCAGCTGCTTGAACAGATTTTCCAGGTCTCTCTCAAAGCTAGGAGATTCATACCAGGAGCGCCATTCATCACCAGTGTCTGCAAAACCTGTAAAGAGACCAGTTCTTCTGAAATTGTTCTTTATTTTTTTGTCCCACCTACAATTTCCAACATGCTTGCTCTATATAAAAATGCCAAGCTTACCATCCATCCTGGAGGCCTTGTTGCTGAGCTCAACAAATTTAGGATAAAGGGGTTTGAGTGGTTCTCCAGACTTGTTGTGCCAGCCTTCCCAGGCATAGAGTAGCTGCTTGTAGCTCCGGGAAGATGCCAAAATCTTTGTCAACTCTATGAATACACATAAAGTGGCATCACAATAAAATGTCAAAGAAACCAAGGAATCTTAAGCAGAGATCTCAGAAAAGTGTTTGTCTCTGCTTGTATCTCTTAAATCCTAATAGTGTTACATGAGCATTAAAGTTGCCAGAGAAGAAAAATAAATGCTTTGGTTAATTGTATACTAAATGCAAATGAGGGGGAATTGCAAATCAAAATAGCCTAAAAGTATAACGATGCCATCTGCATATTTTGATGCCTTAATGAAACAGATGGCCTGTTCTAAATTTATACCGATAATCATGCTTAAGTTAGAGTTCCATGGTAAAAATAAAACTGTACCAAGCAAATGTCTAGTTTCTTCTGCTATTCCTCTTAAATGTGAAAGATTAAAGCATCCTGCTTATTTGCAGATAATAGAGATAATAGCAAATACCCAAAACGGTATACTGTCCATTACATGAATATAACGTGGCGGGTAAAAGGCAGTAAATATTCACTTACCAGGCTCTAAAGCCCAGCACTCATCTGGGTTGGGACACACCTTTGCAGTGGAGTAGATGTTGCCCATCTGACTCAGAATTGAATTGTACTTAAAGAAATAAATAAATAAACAAACAAACAAACAAACAAACAAACAGACAAAGAACACTTTAGTTGCTTTCTTCGGAGCTGAACAGCACACTAAAAAGTGCTGAATTAAATGACTGTACATATACATGTTTAGGCAAAATGCAGTTTGTATATTTGTGTGCATGTATTCCACCCAGTGTTTAAGAGAACAGTATGGAGACTAACCAGCTCTCGCTCTGTGGCAGGGAGGTTGGCAGGTCCCAGGACATTGATCTTTTTAATGAGGGCTTTTATTTTCGTATCAATAAAGGTGTCCAGTAGTGCATCAGGGAACGTCTGCTTAGCCACTTGTCCCCATGCTTCTATGAAACTTTGCTTTTCCAGATTTGCCAGCACCTGTACAAAAACATTAGAGAAAATGTTTTTGTTAATATCAGAGTGTCTAATGAAACAGCTTTACCACATTTCCTGTTTAAGCTGTTAAAGATCCAGTACTGAGGAAAAGATTAAATGTGTATAATTTCCTGTTGTAGTCTCCTGGGAACCCATCCTCCTCTGCACTCTATAAAATTGCAATTACATTCAAATGACTATGACTATGAAATAGCTGGTATTTTAGATGTCTTTTTGAGTGTTGAGTCTGATTTTAATCCTGTATTTGTGATACTACGCATCTAATTAACTTACACTTACACAATTCATTTACTGACTCAGTGTAATTCAGCTACAAATTGCTAAGCACCCACAATATTTACATTCTTTCAGACAAACGATCTGACCTTTCTCAATGACATGGAGAAAGAATGTGCCTTGATGGAGAACCAAGATAATGGAAGTTCCATTTTTAATGGAGGCACTGCTATGTCAGGAATAGTCTTATTTCTAGTCAGTCACTTATAATTTTCATCCACAAAATACATAAAAGGCTTTACAAATCATCAGGAACAAAAAAAAAAGAAAGGATATTGTAGAATCAGACCTTTAGGAAGTTATTAGTGGGCTCGCAAACACAGATTTATTATATTATATATTACTGCCTCTTCTGTTATGCTTACTGAGGAAGCTTTATTGTACTACTGAGATGTCAGTGTCGCCATCTTTGACCAGACAAGACTGTGGATATTTGAAGTTGACACTTTCAACCCCGTGCTTGGGTTATGTGCCTCCACCACTGATTAACAAGAGGGAAGAAAGTGACAGTGCATAAACATTAACTTTGACCTTGTTTTCTCCTGTTCTGGCGATCATGTTTCTACACTTACACCCAACATCACTGTCAGAGGTTCACGCCATGTATTTCCTGTGATCTACTCTATGGAGAGTGATAAGCATGGGCACATCTTCTTCTTTCCTAACATCCATGACCCTGGCCAGAGTCTCAAAACAACAACAGAAATGGATGAGAAGAGGACAAATAGATTCAGAAATAATAACAAAGTTCAGTGTACACTAAAAGGCCTTGTTGATATCTGTTATTATGGGAAAAAGATATGCTTCCTTCCCATGTATTTCTTTCCCTCTCATTCTGTTCATGTTTGCCTAAGATGATCTCAGTTCATAACAAAGAGTTCTTCCTTTGCCTGATACCAGGATGTGATATTTCTGCTTGTGCCTGTTTTTATTTTATTGTTCTACTGCATCAGCACTGCAAAGGGTGGTGACTCTCTCTTTCTTGTTTTTTTTTTTTTTTTTTTTTTTTTTTTAGCATCTAATTAAAAATCAACTTGACTGAGTCCAGGAGGCACTGTTCTTTGATCTAGTCCACTTCCCACTCACACGGATGAAATGATAGTAAGATCTTCCTTAAAATGTTTGTGAACATGTCGTGCATGCAGGATTATTTTGTCGGAAGTGTAAATTGCAGGTTTATTTTATATGCTTTATTATTTTTCTTCAGTCTCTACAGATTCTTTATATGTAACACAAGTAGTTTGAACAATATGAAAAAAATCACAAATTGTTTTTTTATTAGCTACATTATATAGATTAAAGTTTGTGGATACCTGAGATTACTATGTGCTTTTTGCACATCCCATTCCAAAAATGTTCTAATAACCTCCACTATTCTGGGAAGCTGTTTCACTAGATTTTGGAGTGAGGTTGTGGAGATCTATGCTCATTCACCCACAAGGGTGTAAGTAAAGTCAGATATCTTCATAACTTTATATGTTCATATAGCTTGCTTTATGCACAGAGGTATTGCCACAAATATGGCCAGTTGTGGACAGTTACAGTATTTTTCCTTCATTATTATACTTTCTCAGGTGTATGGATCTTATCAGAGACATTTTAGTTCAGGAAACTTTGACTTCACTACATTTTAGTGCATAATATCTTGTATTTTACTCCAGTACAAAAGAGAAACATGGTGTTCCTTGTTAATTTGAAGTGAATACATAAACTGTGTTAAAAACAAGATACTGTGTGGAGTAAGAGATACTTCTCACTGTGTGCTTATCACAATAAATAACTCTTTCTAAATTTCTCACATATTTTTTATAAATCAGTACTATTACCTAAATGCATTCGTGAAGTACATTTGTGATTTTACTCTTGTAGAAATGTAATCTTCTTATAATTAATTATTAGATAACCAGACAGTACTTTATAGTTCACAGTAAAGTTCATTGCGGATTTTTGTGGTTGATCTGAGACAAGTTTATTGATTCAAAATAATTAAATAATTTTTCCATGTAGGTTCTTTTTTTTTTTTTTTTTTTTTTACATCCAAGTAAAGAAAGGACTTTGTGAATAAATGTGTGTTGTGTTGAAGGTTTACATATTGCCTCTTATATATTTATTTATTTGTATCTTTAATAAAAATGGTCAAACAGAAATGTACACAGCATTAATCGTAGGTTTATAAATTGTGTGCCGTTAAAGCATGAAATTTTGACAGCACTATTTTAAATATATATATATAAGTACCCGTGCTTCGCTACGGAAGGCAGAACGCTAAGCAATATGGCAATAAGCAGTAAGCACTGAGCAGGACTGGATGATCAGAGATCAGAACGTAACGTCAACAAATAACATACTACCCCTTTGTAGTACCGATACAGGGCAAACTACTTTGAAAATAATTTTTATCGTGCATCTAACATCTAATAAGAAACAATGTACTAAGTTTCATTAGGATCCGTAATGTTATTTCGAAGAATTTACAATGCGTGAGAAATCGCGTTTTTCGCGAGTTAGCCGCGATCCAGGGCGAATTTTTCAAAACCCTTTCTTAGTGAGCACCTAAGACCCAAGAGGAAGGTATGTTCCAAATTTCATTGCAATCCGTGCAGTGGTTTTTGAGATTTCGTGATGAGTGAGTGGTCAGTCAGTGGTATTTGAGCTTTATATATATATATATATATATATATATATATATATATAGGTAGTTAGAAATTACTGTTTGTGCTCATTAATGTGTTATGTAGACACTGCTATGGTGCTGGGTTTGTTGCTTTTACAAGGCTGTGTTTCTTGAGTCTCACACCTTAAAACTGAGGTGCTTTGATCACCTCATCTGATCTGTGCAGAACAATAGACATCACACCAGGCAAGACTCAGGTTAGGCTCAGTGCACCACATGTCTCTCTTTGGTCTGGTTCTTGAAATTTCAGCTCTAGGGAGTGTCCGGTCAAGAAACGCTAGTATGATGGATCAGAGGTCACACCTGTTGGGTGTAACAGGGTTGGGCGCTACCCGCATGCCCAGCTGACAGTGTAAAACAGTGTTAGGACAGCTGTGTAGAAATGAGAGAAAATTCATGGTTGGAAATTTGTGTGTGTGTGTGTGTGTGTGTGTGTGTGTGTGTGTGTGTGTGTGTGCGTGTGTGTGTGTGTGTGTGTGAATATGTGTGCACATGTGCTCCTCTAGGAGAATAGGAATGCTAAGTCTCTATGTCAGCATCAATCTCCTGATGTCCAGCACATCATTAATATTTCTCTATATTTCTAAATATTTCTAATATTTGCTCTATACAGTATTACAGCATCCCTAATCTCTATTACTTTTCCCTGGTGTGTAGAACTGAATATCAGCATTGTGATTCTAGAACATGGCAATAATTACAGCAGGCATTTGCCTTTGCTACATATACACATGACTTTCCATTTCATCATGCACTGATCCACGTAATTTTCAGTTTGGTTTCTAAAATAAATGACATTTAGCCTGCTCTCATTTTCCAGGTTCTGTTTAAGTTACTCGTAGTGTGAATGTGTCATGTGATAAAAATACCACATGGAACCATAAATGTGTGTCATTTTAAAGCCAGCAATTACATCAGGACAGTTTCAGAAGACAGACTATCCAAAGGTCCGTCATAAAGCCTGTCTTGTCTGCATCTCATAACGACTCATTTGACTCCTGCATCCCTTTTAAGCCAGACACATGTGACATATAACTTAGAGTTTCAAACAACAGCCACAATGACAGAGCATCTGACATGCACTATGACTCATACCTGTTGCTGGGAATTGTGATCGTTCAGGTTGGTGCTGTACGCCCAGCTCGCCTCTGTGCTATAGGAGAACACTTGCTCAGCAGTTGAGTTGTAATCATTCAAAAACTCAATGGCCCCAGCCTCTGTGGATTGGTATGTCGAAGGCTGCCACTCAGGTTTCAGAGCTACCCCGACTCCGACTAGGGACAGCAGCAACACTGCCCGGTGCATTGTGGGTTCCACGGACTGGGGAAAAAAGTGGCAAGAAAACTCCAAGTGCCAGCTAGAAATAAACCTGGTTGCTGTGTATAGCCCTCTGCAGAAGTGTGTATAGGTGCACACACCTCTGGATGGTCCTTTCCTGTGGGGCTCCTTTTTTATCTCTCTCCCCCCCTTCTTTCTCTGTCTCTTTCCTTTCCCCTTTTCCCCGCCTGTCTGTCCTTTATTCAGGCTTGGAACGCTTGCAGTCGGCGCCTTTTAAGTGCCATTTAACCCAGCCCACACTCTCGAGCAGCCTTCCCCTCACAAGCTGATAGGAAAAGGGTTCAATCCCTCCTTTCACACCCCCTCCTTCGTCTCCCTTGTGTCTTTTTCTCCATTTCTCCCAACTGCCCACCTACTATCAAAGCCCTCTTTCTCTCTCTCTCTCTCTCTCTCTCTCTCTCTCTCTCTCTCTCTCTCTTTCTCTCTCTGTCTCTGCCTACCTGTCTGTCTCTTCTGTTTGTTCTGGTTAAAAAAGCGATAATGGGAGCCTGCAAAGCTTTTGAGCCCTAAAAGCCCTCACTACTGCAGCTGCTGTTCACGATAATGGTGTCAGGCAGAAGATGAGCTGTGCAATCTATGCTCTCGCTCCTCAATAACAGCACTCAAGAGCTGTCAAAAGACTCATTCTCTTGCAGCTTAAAGTGGAAGGGGGAAGAGGATTGGGGAGAAGTCGATAGAGGGGAGATTTTTGACGGAAAACACAGAACATAAAGTGATGGAGAATATAAAGGATGAGAGCTAGGTGATTTCCTGGGGCAATTTACTCCCTCAATGCCATTTGGCCAGACAGCATTATCAGCTTTTTAGACGCATTACGACTCCATGTGATATATCCCTAACAAACACAGATACTCCTTTTTTTATCTATTTTTTATTGCACATTTGTTGGCAAGAAACATCTCAGAAAGAGCAACATTACCATTATGCATGTTCACGGTTCCAGTGAACGAAAACAGGCTGTTACAATCCAAAGGTCTTCCTCGTGACAACATTTTTAATCCTTGCCCTCACAAAATAACCATTTAGTGCTGCAAACTAGTCGGACGAAAAAGAGAGATAATTGTCTTTCCTCAGTCCCTTTGGTCTGTCCTGTATAAAAATAGGGAATTTTTTTATTTCTGTTTTGCTGAAAATGCTGCCACTGTGAATAAATCTCTATTCTTTCGTCTAAAGTATTGAGTCTATTTTGACAATTATTTCTATTTGAAGACAAAAACAATAATTGTAAAAGAGGTTTATAGTCCAATTAAGGCTTTTAATCCTTAGAGTCCTCAGTATGTGCACAGTCATAGGAAGCATAAAATCATCTGGCTGTCAATTTCTGTCTGTCATCTGTCTCTCAGCAACAGAACGGTGTGAGCTTGTGGGCAATAGAGCGAAATAAATTACATCGCCAAATGAAAGGCGACAATGGAAACAAGCTTCATCCTAATAGCTTTTTTATAGCGTCAAAATCTCAATCGCTGCAACACCAATGAAGATTGTGATAGTGAGTGAAGGCAATTTTTTCCCAGCACTGGAAAAGAAAAATAGTCGTTACACAATCATGGCACTTGGTGCCAAAACCAAACCCCTGATTCCTGTATATGACTCACAACCGGAGCCATCTTAAAGACAGAGTTTTGGGAACTCTGTCCATATGCTGCGTATAGGGAATTGTCATAATCATGGCCAGTTGAGTGTATCCGTGAGAAATCCCTTCTGATTCTCAAGAAAACAATGTAAGAACTGCAGGTTTTCTTTGTCAAAGCCAAGTTCATCCAGAGCAACACAGAAATGGTCAGGATTCTAGGGAAGCCTATAGAAATACACTATATTGCAAAAGTATTTTGTAATATTGTGCAATATAGTGTATTTGTAACATTTAAGTTTGCATGTAATGAATAATCTTTGATTCATAAAGAAGGAAATTGTATACGCAAGTTTTGTCTAAGTATACTGTATAGTTACCATAGTAGCAAGCCGTAAGATATCAAAAGCAGTATAAATCCTTGAACAGTGTCTGTCATACTGTATAATGCCTTGCTAATTTAGAAAAATCAAAACAGAACTGACATAGTATAAATCACCCAAAAAACTTTTAAACTACACAAACTATCATGGAATTATAGTTATAATTACATAATATAGCATTAAAATTGACCTTCTCTTGAACTAGAACCCCAAAACTGTTCCAGCATGAAAATGCCCCTGTGCACAAAGACAGCTCAATAAAGAGCCCTGACCTCAACCCTTATAAACACGTTTGGGATAAATTGGAATGCTGAATGCACCCAAGGCTTCTTCACCCTACAATTGTACTTGGGTTTATTAAAGTTTTTCTGGTAAATGATCACAAATCCTCAAAAGCAAACTTCAAAATCTAGTAGAACAAAGTACCGTATTTCTATAGCGACTATAAGCCGCTACTTTTTTCCCACGCTTTGAACCCCATGGCTTAAACAATGAAGCGGTTAATTTATGGATTTTTCCTGGGTTTTTCCCGGTTTCACAAGCTTCAAGCCAAAACACTGAGCCCCATAACATTAGACCAATGAAATTGCTGAACTGGTTCAGGTGAACCAATGAAACTCTTTATATCAAATCAGACGCGCTCCCACTGAATCGGGCCGCACCACATCATAAATATGGATGAGGTTCCTCTGACGTTTGACCTGCCGCTCACTCGGACTGTCAACAGGAAAGACGAATCATTCGTCACGCTGAAAACAACCGGGCATAAAAAAACACACTTCACCTGTGTTCTGAGCTGCACAGCATCGAGAGAAAAGATTCACCGATGGTGATTTTTAAACGCACGACAATGCCAAAAGAAAAACTCTCGAGAGAAATTGTTGTGAAGGAAGGAGGAAGACAGTGAACAATGACTTTCTTGGTAGGCTACTGTTTAGATACAAGCCGTGTAACAGGCACTGTCTTTCGTTAAAGCCTGTGTAAAGTTCATTAGTTTCAGTGTAGACACCTGCGGCTTATAGACAGGTGCGGCTTATTTATGTTCAAAATAAAAATCTTTGTCAAATTCAGTGGGTGCGGCTTATATTTTGGGTGCGCTTAATAGTCCGGAAATTACGGTACTATTACTAGTGTTGACTAAAGAGGAGAGTGTGTTGAGAAGATGGAGGGACTATTTTGAGAAGCTGATAAACGAGGAAAATGGGAGAGAGAGAAGGTTGGATAGTGTAGAGATGGTGAAGCAGGAAGTGGATAGGATTAGTAAGGAGGAAGTAAGAGCAGTGATTAAGAGGATGAAGAGTGGAAAGTCGGTTGGACCAGATGACATACCAGTAGAAGCATGGAGATCTTTAGGAGAGATGGCAGTGGAGTTTTTAACCAGGTTGTTTTTGGAAGGTGAGAGGATACCTTAGGAATGGAGAAGGAGTGTGCTGGTACCAATCTTTAACAATAAGGGAATCGTGCAGACCTGCAGTAACTACAGGGGAATAAAGTTGATCAGTCACACCATGACGTTATGGGAAAGAGTAGTGGAAGCCAGGCTGAGAGAAAAGGTGACCATTTGTGAGCAACAGCATGGCTTCATGCCCAGGAAGAGCACCACGGACACATTATTTGGAGTTGTGGTATTGTATTAGGAAGTCAGGTGTGTCAGAGAAGTATGTGAGGGTGTTGCAGGACATGTATGAGGACAGTGTGACAGCAGTGATGTGTGCAGTGGAAACGACAGACTGGTTCAAGGTGGAGGTTGGACTGCATGAAGGATCGGCTCTGAGCCCTTTCCTGTTTGCAGTGGTGATGGACAGGTTGACAGACGAGGTCAGACAGGAGTCTCCCTGGACTATGATGTTTCCCGACGATTTTGAGTTTTGTGATGAGAGTAGGGAGCAGGTGGAGAAGAGCCTGGAGAGGTGGAGGTATGCGCTGGAGAGAAGGGGAATGAAAGTCAGTAGGAGTAAGACAGAGTACATGTGTGTGAATGAGAGGGAGGGCAGTGGAGGGGTGCGGTTGCAGGGAGAAGAGGTGGAGAAGGTGGAGGAGTTCAGGTACCTGGGGTCAACAGTGCAAAGTAATGGAGAGTGTGTTAGAGAAGTGAAGAAAAGAGTGTAGGCAGGGTGGAGTGGGTAGAGAAGAGTGACAGTAGTGATTTGTGATAGAAGAGTATCTGCAAGAATGAAAGGGAAAGTTTATAGGACTGTGGTGAGACCTGTGATGTTGTATGGTTTAGAGACAGTGGCATTGAGTAAAAGACAGGAGGTGGAGCTGGAGGTAGCAGAGCTGAAGATGCTGAGATTTTCGTTGGGAGTGACGAGGATGGAAAGGATGAGAAATTAGTTTATTAGAAGGGACAGCGCATGTAGGACGTTTTGGAGACAAGGTAAGGGAGGCGAGATTGAGATGGTTTGGACATGTGCAGAGGAGGGACATGGGGTATATCGGTAGGAGAATGCTGAGGATGGAGCCACCAGGAAAGAGGCAAAGAGGAAGGCCAAGGAGGAGATTTACGGATGTGGTGAGGGAAAACATGCTGGTAGTTGGGTTGAAAGAGGCAGATGTAGAGGACAGGGGGTATGGAGACGGATGATCCGCTTTGGCGACCCCTAATGGGAGAAGCCGGAAGAAGAAGAAGAAGAAGAAGAAGAAGAAGAAGAAGAAGAAGCAGCTCCAATTTTACACAGAAGAAGAAGTAGTTGCAGTAGCAAGGATTACAATTACCTTAACTTTGGCATTTACCTGTTAATCTTCTGTCACAGATCATTGGTCAAGCTGTTAGTCTAAGGCAAAGTGAAGCTCACAAAGCAACTATATAAGTTAAGAGATAAAAGTAATGCATATGCATGGATGAGGGAAGATTACTATCCAGATGTTTGGATATCATACAGGATATGTACTTATGCATATACTTATATAACCCCAAGTTGTTGTTTTTTTATTCTCAGAAATATTTTTCAACATAAATCCAATGCCACACTGCAGTAACATTTCGAATTTCAGTATTTTAATATTAAATATCAAACAGAATAAAATGTAACAGAATTGGTCAGGCATCTGAATGTTTTATCAAGGCTTTGTATTTACTATATATCGAGTTCATAAAGTGTCTGAGTCAGTAATTTAAGATTATATCCAGTGCAATGACTATTTCTTTGTGCAATTTCTACTGCTTTTAGGCACATAAATGAATTATTTAAACATTACATTACTGTAAATCTGAAATAATAAAAAAAAAACAAAGTGGTCAAGGCTTAGGGTCAAAGAAACTTCATAATGGCTTCATGTTCTCAACAATGTTTAAGAACCCTGAAAATAATTGCTACAGATTTGCCAGCTGGTGACTGGAGGATATTGAAAAACACCAAAGTCACTGTTATGTTCATAAAACTAGTTTAAGATGGTATTTATTTTGTGACAGAATAATGCTACAGGTAGGCTGAGATTTGGCATTTAAACAACGCTTGATTGTGTGTGGCATTGCTGTATTATGAGGCAAACAAACATGTAGCATGGAAATATTCCTCACACCATTGTACCACCACCTACTGCCTTATCTACTCTGTTGACATGTGGCAGGGTGGGTCTGTGAAATCAGCCAAATTCTGACCCTACCATCAGCATGTTGCAGGAAACAGGCTAAAGTGTTTCCAATCTTCTGTCAAGTTTTAGTAACCTATGCCCACTGTAGCATGAGATTCCTGTTCTTAGCTGACAGGAGTCCCATTCAGTATGGTTTTTAGTTGTTGTTGTTCATTCAATGATTATTGGACTTATCATAGCCTTCATGTCTTTATTTATCATTTGGCTCTTCAGACTTTTCACTCTCATGCTGTCTGGAAAGAGGTACAGAAGCATTCGGGCCATCACATTTAGACTCTGTAACAGTTTTTTGCCCACAAGCCATAAGACTCCTCAACATGAAGGAACTAAACTGATACACACACAAAAAAAAAACTAAAACCAAAAGTTTACATTCAGCCAAATGTTTACATGTACAGTATTTATTTATTTATTGAATTTTTTAATTTTGTATATAGACAATCCATTTTGCACAACCCACTGTACTGGTTGGCGCTACTGTGTTACTGTTTTTACTTGTCGCATGTTGTCCCTTGTCTTTTTCCACCCTTCCCCTTTTTGCACTAAAATATTGTGCATTTGCAATTTGTTTTGTGAGTTTAGAGTTATGTGTACTTCTGTGTTCCTTGTGATCCTTTTGTTAATTTATGTTGTTTGCTGTAGCACCTCGGTCCTAGGGAAACGTTGTTTCATTTCACTGTGTACTAAACTGTATATGGTTGAAAAAACAAACAAACATGAACTTAAACTTGAACTTGAACTTTCAGCTCAAACCAGTCTGGCCATGATATACAAGGACTGTTATCGGTTGCTTCCAATTGACTACCAAGCTTCGTCACCTAATGCTCCTGACCTTCACACAAACAGCAGTGCCTTCTTTTAAAGCGAAATGAAACTATGTAATTGTCTGATGTGCATAGCCAGATCAATGACCTTGGACATTTCAGCAGTTTAGATTTCACACAATTTGTAGTTGTTCAATGACAACACAGAAGCTTCACAAAATGACCAGATGATTGGACAGTAAGCAAATGGAACAGAGATCTAAAAAAAACCCTCATATGAATCAAAATTGTTCACTTAATTAAGCACTGATTTTGCAAATATGGGTATTGTTCATTTGGCTAAAATGTTTAAGAAGAGAGCTGAGTTTTTTGTGTGTGAGGAACAGGGGCATTAAAAATTCAAGGACTGCTGACAATGCTCCACGAAAAAGAGATCATAAAGTGATGCACTGCAGTTCTCAGAATAATGCTGACCATTTTTATGAGTCTGTTATCGAGCATGTGCGTTATCATGTATCACGGTTTTGGCTGTTCCTTTTCTGTTGCTGTGATTAGTGGTTGATAGCATGCTGATAACTTCGCATGTATCACCTTGTACATCTGCTTTTAATGGACTCTGTGTTGCACTTTACTGATACGCCATGCCAAAATAAAGGTTGATGATTAATTGATTAAGTGATTTGAGTAAATGAATTAATTAACGTATGCCTGCATCAGCATTGCTGAAGGATTATTGAAAAGTCACCTCACGTTTTTTTCATGGACAGGTTGTACTTTAAGCTTAGTGTTATCACCTCTTATGAAATAGAAACGTGGAAACTGTGTGATGTTTGGAGAAGTTAAAGATACACTCTAGGTGATATGGTCCTTTTAAAGTCCTTCTACAGTCACTCTTTATTGATAGAGTGACAGATTTGTGATATGCTTTCGCCCTACAACAGATATTTATTTTATATAAATATCTTTTGTGGCATCAATGAAGGGCTTTGGAGTTCTGATTGGTTAGAAACAGTAAACACACCTGAACAAACAATAACCGTGTCATTTTATTTATTGTACACAATATAGAGAAAACGTTTTGTGACAACTGATTTTCCAGCCATATGCGGTGGTCCACAATGCGGTGGTCCACAATATCTGTATACAATTCTGTTCTAGCATGGCAATGCCCCTGTGCGTGAAGCAAGCTCCATGAAGATATAGTTTACATGAGTTGGAGTAAAAGATCTTCAGTGGCCTGCTATAATGCTCTGCCCTCAACCCTACTAAGCACCTTTGGAATTATTTGGAACAATGACTGCACCCCAGGCCTCCTCACCCTACATCAGTACCTGATTTTACTAATGCCCCTTGTGGATGAATGAGCAAAAATCTCCACAAGCAAACTCCAATATCTAGTGGAACAACTTCTCAGAAGTGTGGAAGTTATTATAACAGCAAATGAGGACTAAATGGGAAATGGATGTTCACCAAGCACATACTAATATTGTGCTCAGGTCTTCACAATCATTTGTCCATATACAATAGTGTATATATTGGAATTTACTGATTAGAAAGTTGAGGAGGTTGTTAGGAATCATAGCAAGTAAGCAAAGACAAACATTGTTTTGTTTTGAAGCGTGAATGATTATTAAAAAGAAAAAAGCAGTGTCTGATTTCATTCCTGTAAGTTATTTAATTGCAATAAAGATCCACTCTTATCTGTTTCATAATGTAAGCATTAGCAGCCAATTGCCAAAAGCAGAGATAAAATTTGTTTTATTGATCTGTATCCTCATGCAAAGCACCTGTATGCCATGTGACTCTGGAGCTAAACATACAGGGACTGAACACACAGTTTATAGAGGCCAGAGGTGGCAAAAGTACACACATCATTCACTTAAGTAGAAGTACAGATACTCATGTTTTAAATACTCGGGTAAAAGTTGAAGTAGTGACTACACTTTTTTACTCAAGTTAAAGTAAAGAAGTTTGGTTCTGACATGTACTTAAGTAAAAAGTAGCCATTACTAATACTTGTTTTAGTGTCACGCTGGTAATTGGACTCCACGACATATTAATCTTAGGGCTGTCAATCGATTAAAATAATTAATTACGCTGTTCTAAATGTACCTTAAATTAATACTTTCAAATTTTTTAATACTATAATCAACATGGGCATGGACATATATTAATGCTTTATGCAAATGCATGTTTATTATTCGTGAAAATAAACTCAACACAGAGCATGAAGACAAAATATTCTTGTAAAACTTTTAAAGTAATTATGGTGTTTTAAATTACATAAATTATCAAGACACCAAGCGGATCTTTTGCTATGTTTCCACACGGACGGTTAATGAGGTGATACCGGAGAAACTGCACCTCTTATAACTTTCATACGGATAACATATTCAGAGAAAATTTGAATTCAATGTGAATTTGTTTATTTTAAAGTAGTTTTCTAGCTTTCTATACATTATATTTATATTATATAAGTATTCACTGAGATTCAGGTTGTTTTATTTGTGTGTCTGTGAAGAGAGAAGACAGAGACGGCAGAAATCGCACCCTGTCTGTTTTTTTCACTTTACAAAAGCACTACATTTTGTTATTATCATAATAACATATTATGAGTGTGTACAAATAAAAGTAGGCCCGTTACAGATTCGACTGATGTATTGCTCTTATCTGTATGATCAAAAAAGCCAGTAATTTACGTTCGTTTCGACGTTATGAGGAAAAAATGCCACAAAATGCGGTGGTTAATTGTGGCAGTTAACAGAGGGTTAATTGTGTTCATCATTGCAGATTTCGGTGCTGATTTGAGACTTGGCGCTCAATGAGAAGGAAAAAAATTGACATTTCACCAAATAGATTGAAACTAAAGTAACGAGTCTGTTTTGAAAATTGAAGAAGTAGAAAGTACAGATATTTGTGTAAAAATGTAACGAGTAAAAGTAAAAACTTTTCAGAAAAATAAATAGTGAAGTAAAGTACTGATAGCAAAAAAAATCTACTTGATTACAGTAACAGAGTATTTGTTCTTCGTTACCTCCCACCTCTGACAGAGGCTAATTGATTTAATCGGTCTGTTTAAATAATTATAGACCTTGTTTGCATGTGCAAGACTGTAGGTTTCCTGAACATATTTCCTTTGTTTTCTTGTCTGGATAAAGAAAATATTTCCTGCTGTTAGCAACCCATTAGGAACACTAACATGGCCCTGACCTAGTTGATGCCCTTAGCAGCAATGCATACAATTTCCTACATTTTCCTCTCCCTGACATCATTCTTGTCATGCAGAATACTATTTGACAGATGCTCTCAAAACACATTTATGTTAGTGCAGATAGAACAGGCTACAAAGTTCAGAAAAAGACTGTGCTCCACCCATTCCTGTTCAACAACACCATTGTATGTCTGGGCAGTATAGAATTCTAAACCGCAATGACTTTATTTTTCCCACAAAAAACACTGCAATACTAACTATGACAAATGCAAAAAATGTAATTCAATAAAAAAACATTCTGTCTAATTCCTGAAGCATATATAAATGACTGACTTAAAATAATATAGTTGTATTCTGCACAAATCAAGTGTATTTATTTATTTTGTTGTGGATACACATATGCTTAAGTTTCCAGGGCTATTAGGCACCATTAGGTAAGGGTGCCAAAATATACTTCCAGCAGGAAAACTGAGCATAGCCACTGAGAACAGTACAGAACAGTCAAGACGAGGTGGAACAGTCATTATGCTAGCAAGACAGGGAAAATATTATTTTGCAACCACTTTGGAACATAAAAATGTTCTATCCATTTCCCTCCTAGTATAATCAGTCAGTCAGCATGTGGACTAATATGAGGTTAGCTATTTCATTAAATGTTTACTATAAATGTCACAACCTTTTGCATTAGAAACTGTTTTGTAATGGGAATTACTAATTGTGTTTTCTTTTCGTGAGCGGATAGAACCCATTAAGAGCAAAACAGTCTGTTTCAGATCATGACAGGCCACATTTATTTATTTATTTATTTATTTTTTACACGTCAGGTTTAGTAAAAGGAGGCATGGGATTGCAGTACAGCTTGCCTCCCAGCATCATGAATTGCAGATTCAGTATTTAGTTGCACCAAACCAGTTATTGGAATAGCCCCAAATCGATTCTATACACGTGGGAACTTCCAAAAATATGAAGTAATCTGAAAAGGAGCAAACATATGGGCTATCACTGGGAGGTTCCTTTGTAATCTGGCATGAAGTAGTAAAATGTTTTTGGTTATTGCTATTTTTTTCCACATAAACATAAATGTTATGTAATAATTAGGAGATCTTAAACAACATTTCTTGTTATATTTCAGCTTTTCGATTTGCAAGCAATCCAGCGTAATCGTTAAACATGGATTTATTAATTGCAAAGATTCATGTTTTTTCAGTGAGTGAGAAATACACTTGCTGTCAACAACTATGTTTTTAAAAAATAATGAAAAGGCTAATTTTGATTTAAATTGGAAGAGAATTTCACTTACATTTATGGCATTTATCAGATTCCCTAATCCAGAGAGACGTACAAAAGTGCTTTGAGTCTCTATTAATGAATAAATCAACATTGGTTCACTAGATTACAAACTTAAGATATCATCAGCCTATAACTATGTTGACATGATTTTTTTGTCTAAATAAATATAAACAAGGACAAAACAATCTGGGAAAAGTACTAGTTTGAGTGTTTCATGAAGAGGTAGGCCTTCATCCGTGTCTTGAAGATAACCAGTGACTCAGCTGTTTGGACATCTAGGGAAAGCTCATTCCACCACCTCTGTGCCAGAATAGAAAAGAGCCATGAAGTATACTTACCTCTTACCCTGAGAGATCTCAGGCATCATGGTGCAGCGCAAGGAGTGATGAGGTATTTGAGGTAAGAGAGTGCTGGTCCATTTTTGGCTTTGTAGGCAAAAATCAGGGTTTTGAATCTGCTGCGTGTAGCTACCAGAAGCCAGTAGAGGGAGTGCAGCAGTGAGGTGGGGTGGAAGAACTTGGGCAGGTTGAACACAAGTCGTGCAGTTGACTTGCATTCCACAATGTCATGAAAAACCAGTCATACCAACCACAAAACTGACTGGAAAGGTATTTTGAGATTACTGTCACAGGAAAAGCAGTCTTCTTTCAACAGGCCTATAGTGATACCCAGGTAGCAGCAACAATGGCTCATGAGAAGAATCTAGGTGTAGAGTGGCATTTCCTTGCAGAGTGGCATGTTATGGAAAGGGCTGGGCATCCTCCCTGTCTGTAGGCCATGGTGATGATATCTATTAAGTCAAGTCAAGTCAAGTTTATTTATATAGCACTTTTCACAACAGACATTGTGTCAAAGCAGCTTTACAGAATTTAACAGTTAAGGTGAACGATGTGTATTTATCCCTGATGTGCAGCCATGGCGACTGTGGCAAGGAAAAACTCTCTTAGATGTTATGAAGAAACCTTGAGAGGAACCAGACTAAAAAGGGGAACCCATCCTCATTTGGGTGATATCAAGAGTGTGATTATAGTCTTTAAAGCAATGCAGAACACTGGAGAGAGAGAGAAAACTAACATGAGCTCTGGAATGGAAGATTATGAGTAATGTCCTTTCTATAGGCTTATACAGTCATTTGATGATGTGGAACCAGGAGCTACTAAGCAACTCATAAAATAGCTCAACATTTGCGATCATCATAGATCCAACACCAGCTTCTCCATGCCAGAGCCTTTAAACACTCAAAGAGGTCCAATGTCCAATGTCCAAACTCCACATGAACTGGGATCCAATTGGCGCCTCTAGATACGTCTCTAGATGGTTCGGGATGTTTGCGGGGTCGGCATCTACTTCTTTCAAAGTCCACAATCTTCATGAGGTGGGACGTGACTGGAGCTGGCACAACCTCAGGATGCCTCGGGATGGGTAAAGAGAGAGAAGGAGTGAAGAGAAATAAGCATATCCCCGAACACTGTCAGGAAGACTATTCCAAAGTTTAGGAGCTAAATGTGAGAAACTCTACTGCCTTTAGTGGACTTTGCTATTCTAGGAGCTACTAGAAGTCCAGAGTTTTGAGGTCTAAAGGAGCGTGACGGATTGTAGCATGTTATAAGACTGGAAAGATACATGGGCGCCAAACCATTTAGGGCTTTGTAAGTAAGTAGCAGTATTTTGTAGTCGATTCGAAACTTAACAGGTAGCCAGTGTAGGGATGATAAGATTGGGGTTATATGATTATATTTTCTCAACCTTGTGAGAATTCTGGCTGCTGCATTCTGGACTAACTGTAGCTTGTTTATTAATGATGCAGGACATCCACCTAGTAATGCACTACAATAGTCCAGTCTGGAGGTCATGAATGCATGGACAAGCTTCTCTGCATCAGATATAAACAACATGTTTCTTAGCTTAGAAAAATTTAGGGTGGAAGAAGGCTGTTTTTGTATTATGGTTGATATGATATTCAAAAGACAAGTTTCCGTGCTATGATGGGGCCTAAAACCGAACTAGAAACTCTTCAAAGATATTGTTTACTTGTAAGTAGGAACATAACTGGGAAGACACAATATTTTTTTTAAATCTTAGACAAAAATAGGAGATTTGAAATTTGATAGTGTGTTTGGATCCAAATTAAGTTTCTTAATGAGGGGCTTTATTACTGCTAACTTGAGGGGTTCAGGGACGTAACCTAAAGATAGTGAGGAGTTAATTATATTTAGAAGAGGCTCACCAGCTCTATGTAACACTTCTTTTAGTATTATAGTTGGAATGGGATCTAACAGACATGTTGTTGATTTGGCTTTGGTAATAACACCATACAGCTCTTCCTGTCCTATATGTGTAAAGCAGTCTAGTTGTGGAGTTTTAGGTGAGATTGGATCAGGAGATGCTGACCCATGAGGCATTGCCTGTAAGTGCCATACCACTATCTTGTAAGATCTTGTCCACATATAGACTCTGTCTATATTGTGTGTCTGATCAACATTTATCTGGAGAAAGTGCTTTGCGATGCAAGTGTCAATGCTAGGCATGTGGCCCAGGCATTATGCATCTGCTGTTACACTTTGGCACAGTGAACAGAAGAGTACAGTGCCATGGGCTTTATATAAGCATTCCAGTACCATTTGGCATGCCTGCAATTCAAATTTGTTTCCAGATGGTGCTGAAGCTAAAGCACATTGCGATTTAATTGTTGGTTCACAGCCTGCAAATATCTCCCAGATGCAGCCACAGACATAATTAATCAAGTCCTGGGGTATAAGAGGATTCTGCTGTGGAGCAGAAGTTGAGTCCTGAGACACTACACACTGGGCTAAAACCTTGCATAGTGTAGCCTAGTTAACTTGGCAGTCGGTCAAAAGAAACTCTCATTATAGTGGTGGAAACCACCTTAATACACTGTCAGTATGTAATTTGAGAAAGATAGGAAAGGAATTGCATAGTGTGAAATTAGCAGTGGCGGGCCGTGCATTTGGTACCTGGGCCTTCAATGGAAACCTACCTGACGTAATCCACCTCTTAATACCACCACTTTCACATTGCAATTATTTTTTGCTGCATTTCACATATGGAGAGTGAATACCATTTTACTAAAGCAAGCCCCAAACCTCTACACTACAACCGCAACTGTGCACCTACATCATCTGGAGCAGTTCAGAATCAATATTTGCCTAATAACATGACAAAAGCATTAAAATGTAAATAAAATACAAACTACTCACAGAGATGCAGACATAATTTGCACCGCTGGTATTTACTGGTCTGGAAGTGGAGAACAACCCATTTCCCGAGCTGAGACAAGCTAGCTAGCTTTGGGGTTGGCCGACCTCTCCTCACGCTGTGTTTAGTGTTTCTTGAAAATTTATTTTTAAGTATGTCCGAGACCAAATCAATTTCTCTTCCTCCGTCAGCCATTGTGGACGTAAAAAAGTCTAACTCAGATGTATTAATGTGTGCAGTGTGCTACAGACGTGTTTTGCCAGTCAAACTTGGTTGTAACAGTTTCCCTCTGACCAAACAATCAGAGGACAGAAAATGCTGACGCCATTTTGGGCCAGCTAGCTGCCCTGTGAGGCAAATATGAAATCTGATTGTTAAAGAAACATTTAAGGTAAAAAGGCCAGCACTACAGACTTTAAAGGCCCTGGGCAGATTAGATTGAAAAGGCGGCACATAGTGACTGAAATCTGATTGGACAAAAAATCTAACATTTACATACATGTACTGAAAGCAGTGCAGCCAAGAGAATGAAGAGAATAAACTGTTAAACTGGGAATAAATGAAAACAATTTCATGGAACAAATATTAGAATTTAGGTTGTAAATGTAGATCAGTGCTTCTGGTAGTGTTTAGGCCAGCAGAGAAATCTTTGTCAAGTCAAGTCAAGTCAAGAAGCTTTTATTGTCATTTCAACCATATATAGCTGATGCAGTACACAGTGAAATGAAACAACGTTCCTCCTGAACCCAGGTGCTACATAAAACAACATAAAACAACAGTACAGAACAGAAAAACACAGGGCCGAGAACTAAGATCCTCGCCACATAAAGTGCATGTGTGCAGCTGGTGCAAACAGTGCAAAAGACAACACAAGACAGTGCAAAACAACACAGGACAGTGCAGGACAATACACAAAATATAAAAATAAAAATAACAATAGCTCCGCCAGTAAAACCTGTCGTGACAGAATAAGGTGCACAGTAGCAGAAAAATGTAAACAGAAAAATGTAAACAGAATTGTGCAATTCAACAATAGCAGCAATCAAAATAAACTGAACGGCCCTGACGGCCCACCACTGGAAATTAGCCTGGCAGAGAGAATGAGGGGCTAGCAGTGGAAATCAGAATGAGCCCACATCAGGTGTTGTGTTAGTAATCTGAAAAAATTTATTAGTATAGACTAAGCAGTGTCTTAACACCTTAAGCAGGACTTGCTTGACAGTGTGGTATTTGGAAGGATTGAGCAGAGACACTGCGGAAATTCCTATCCAGCAGGGAGGATGAGTATAACAAGGGAAACACATTTACATTTACGGCATTTGGCAAGTGCTCTTATCCAGAGTGACTACAATTATCTCATTAATTTTACTGTCCAGTAGCGGCAGCTTGGTGGTGCTGGGATTTGAACTCACAACCTTTTGATCAGTCCAACAATTGAACCACTCAAGCTTGTTAGCAACATTTAGCCCTACCACTCAGAGAAACCATGATAGGATATAAAATTGAGCAGGGGTAATAAATGAGAGCCCTTGTTTCACAGATATGGGGGAATAGAATGAAACACAACTACAGACTGTAAAGACCCTGGACGTGTCATTTTGTGTTGTGATCTTTCCATCATGTTGTTTTGCTCTTGTCATTTAGTAGTGTTAATTCTGCCACATGTGCAAAAAAAAACAGCCACCCATTGTTTCTGTAAGCTAAGCTGTTGTTCTTGCTTGTTCTTGTTATCTGTGTGTGTGTGTGTGTGTGTGTGTGTGTGTGTGTGTGTGTGTGTGTGTGTTTGTGTGTGTGATTTTATGTGACTCTTTTTGACTTTCTTCCACTTTGCTATTAGGATCATTTTAGCTTGATTGCCCTTGAGATTTCTGCTCATGATCTACGTTCACTGATAATTAGAACTTACTGTAACTTTAACTATAGTTAAAAAAGACATTAATGTTAGGATAATGGACTAAAAAACTGAAAAGAGATCTAAAATCAATCTCAGGATCTTCTACATTATTTAAAAAGTGGTCATTTTTCATTGACTGCTTGATTCTTTTGCTATAATTTCCCCGTAACTTAGATTTAGATTTATTTCCCTTTATCTGACAAAGCCTAGATTTATTACATTAATATACATTAATTAGCATGGATAGAATGACTCAGCAGCTCTGTGTGTCTTGTGACCTTTCAGATATAATAACATGCCACAGGATTGTGTAAATGATTGTGTAAAGTATTGTGTAAAGACAGATTAAAGACAGTTAATTCATTCGGATCAGTGATGAAAGACTTGACCCAGGTTCTTAGCCAAAATCAGGCTAAATGAATGCATAATCATAATTTAGCAGGTAATTTGCTTATAATAAAGCAAATGAAAATTGGATTGCATCAGTGAGTACACGAACATCGTACATGACAATGTTTTCTTGGGTTTGCTTTTCTCCTGCAGCTATTAAATGCTCCTACATCAAAATGTTTGACGTGTCGGTTCATAAAAAAGATTTTATTGCTCTGGGTGGGTTTATCTGTTTTCTCATTTATTTCTGCTATTTCAAGCTGAAATCATTTCTGCGGATCATACACAGTCTAGACCGCGGGTCAACCGTGGGTCAAAATAGCACATCAGACATCTGCCCGGTCCAAGATGAGACACATCAGTCTTTGCCTTTAGCCAACAGTGGGAGAATTAATACAGCCGCTCTAAATATAATTATATCTGAGAAGAAAAAAGCAATAAAGATTTATGGCAATAAAAATCTGCGGTTGTGCACCGTCAGCTCCTTCCTACATCCTACATCTTTTTCTTCTTTAAGTCTTCCTGTAGAAACAAGAACTCATTGACACTGATGCGTACAATTTCACATCATTTCATACCCTGTTAACTAACACAAGCAATACAGCATTTCTGAAAGCATATTTCTAAGATAAGATATACCTTTATTCATCCCACAGTGGGGAAATTTCTCTGTTACAGCAGTAAAGAAAAAGAAATGTGCAAATATATAAAAGAATAGAGACATAATACTGTATACAGTATATACACAACACAATGTATAAATACAAAAAGAAGGGGAAAAATGATGTTCATTACATGGATAACATAATTTAAGTTTGTATGAGTACGTTTAATAAACATTTAAATGCTATACTGATGTGTGTCTCACAAAAACATATCCACTAGTCCCTTTTCATTAATGGAGTCTTTTGAAAAAATCAACTATGCTTATCCGATTATAACAAATCCTTTGTAAATGATAAGGCGTTTCCCCCTCAGCCCTCTGCAGCAGTGGCCCAGCTTATACATTAATTACACAAAGTATTTATCATATCAAATATCAGGAGATAAAGCTAATAATGATAGAGCATTAACAGCCTTATTTAGAGCCAAAAAACCCAGATTACTCATTAACTCATAAGTATTAAACATCAATCATTTGAAAAGGAGAAGGGTACAATGTTTTCTATGAATATAATGACAGAGCAAAAAATAATGTACACATTTCAACAATAATTTATTAATAAGGAAAAAGCAAAATCCATTGACATAAGTATTTATAGGCTTGCTATAACAATTGAAATTGAGCTCAGGTGCATTCCATTTCTCTGGCTCATCATTGAGACACTTCAACACTTTGATCGGACTCCACCTGTGGCAAATTCTAATTTTATTCCAAAAAATGTATGTATTTTTCCTGAGGAAAGGTTTCTATCTGTGCATTCTGGCATAAAGATCACAAAATGATCTCTGCAGCTCAACCAGAGTGATCATCCAGTTCTTGGTGATTTCTCTTACCAAGGCCTTTCTTTCCTGACTTGGCACAGCAGCCAGTTCTAGAAAGAGTCTTGTTCTTCTGGCCTCATTACTTGGTTTTTGCTCTGATATGCATCTTCAGCCGTTAGACATTAAAAAGTCAGATGTGTCCCTTTTAAAAGCATACCATTTAATTAACAAAGGTCAAAATGCAGAAACATCTTATTTACATTTAAATATATGGTAAACGCTCTTATTTGAATATTTGATCAGGGGTCCAGGAGTTAACTCATGACCTTCAGATCCAAAGTCTAATGCCTTAACCACTAAGCTACCACCTCCCCACAGCATCGCAACTAACTTCTCTTGGCTGACCAAAATCATGTATTCTTGTTCTATTGCCTTTTAGGCCGCTTCTGAACATTTGAGGGCCCTGAAGTGACACCCAGCCCATGGGCCACACAAATCCACCAGATCAATCATATGGCAAACGCACTTTCGCCTGTTCAGTCCTGAGTCCTGCCTGTGTCTTTGCGTGTTCTCCTAGTGTCCATGTGGTTTTCCTGGAGGTTCTCCAGTTTCCTTACACCTTCTAAAAAGATAGTGGTGTGGTGTGTAGTGTGGATGAATGTATGTATATGGTGTGCAAGAGTAGTGTGGATGAATGTGTGCATAGTGCCCTGTGAAAGACAGACATTCAAAATCCAGGCTGTATTGCCAAATGGAATCCGGATCTCTCTAGGGTGAATGAATAAATGAATGAAGGAATAAATAATGAATGGATAAATGTAATTGCCTTTCATCTACACACAGAAACATGCGCATTTGTTGTACAATGTGACACGACCGTGCCCTCTTGTGGCCACATGCCAGAAGTACACCACCGTCTTTTACCGAATGCTGCCGTATTTAAAGTGAGAAAACTGACTTTTATTATCAGATTTTATTAAAAACAAAACCTTTAGTCGTTTTCTCATTCAACCACATATCATCTAAGATCACAGTTATGTGTTTGTGTGTGTGTGTGTGTGTGTGTGTGTGTGTGTGTGTGTGTGTGTGT
>JAAIIK010000048.1:36815-61672 GCA_014706435.1 Silurus glanis | reverse complement strand
ACACACAAGTTTTTTTGGATTTTTTTATGTTGAAGACAGATGTGTGTAGTAATACACACAGTGTATTGTCTGTGTCTGTTATATAATATAATATATAATGTCTGTGTAGTTATATTGTAGAAAATAAAGGCAGTTTTGGAACACCTCCTCGACCAAATACATTATTATATAATATAATATATAATGTCTGTGTAGTTATATTGTAGAAAATGGGGAGTGGTAGCTCCAGTGGTTAAGGCGCTGGATTACTGATCGGAAGGTCGGGGGTTCAAGCCCCGGTATTGCCAAGCTGCCACTCTTGGGCCCTTGAGCAAGGCCCTTAACCCTCTGTGTGCTCCAGGGGCGCCGTATCATGGCCGACCCTGCGCTCTGACCCCAGCTTCCAAGCAAGCTGGGATATGCGAAGAACAACATTTCACTGTGCTGTAATGTATATGTGACAAATAAAGGCTATTCTATTCTGGCTATTCCATTATAAAAATAAAGGCAGTTTTGGAACACCTCCTCGACCAAATACATTATCAGACCAAAACAAATATAACAACATTCAGGCTACTAATAAGGCTTTCCAATAGTGTTTTCATTCATTTATATTTATATAATTTGATTAATTGTGGGTTGTTTGCAGTCAACCCCCCTGCATCTGGCCGCAGGCTACAATCGGGTGAAGACGGTGCAGCTGTTGTTGCAGCACGGTGCTGACGTCCACGCTAAAGACAAAGGGTACAGTAACGTGTCTCTTCCAGCCACTGCTATAGTCCCAGGCTTCTCTTCAAACTGACCCTATAGAGACCTTGACAAAAGCAGTTTTATTTTCTATTGTGCTTTTTCCAGTGATCTGGTGCCTCTTCACAATGCCTGCTCATACGGACACTACGAGGTGACCGAGCTGCTCATAAAGGTATGGCTTTCACTGAGCCCAAACCCAAACGTTATAATAAAATTCTCTAAATTCTCATTTATGATTTCAGAATATTTAAAAATAAATAGAAAACATGACGCTATAGTGCATATAGAGACAAGACGCTGGTCTATTTTTTTTCAGCATGGTGCCTATGTTAATGCGACGGATCTGTGGCAGTTCACGCCGCTTCACGAGGCGGCATCTAAGAACCGAGTGGAGGTTTGTTCCCTCCTGCTGAGCCACGGAGCAGACCCCACCTTTCTCAACTGCCACAACAAGAGCGCCATCGACTTGGCACCCACGGCCCTCCTCAAAGATCGCCTCGCCTGTAAGTGCTAAAAAATTGTGCAACACATTTGCAAATATACAGAAAAATTAATTTCAAATGTGTTTGCTTTGATTTATTAAACTATTCGATGTAATTGTTTTGATTAAAAGTTCCTTAAAAGTTTTTTTTTGTCCCTTATGGCATGTTTTTGTTATTGATTAATTATATTTTGGACAGAATGATGGTTAAAATTCTCACAGAAAGCTCACATTTTGGAAGTAAATTGTTTGGGATTTAAATGGAAATAGGCTCTGACTGTGTTGTTATTTCCTACAGATGAGTTCAGAGGTTATGCTTTACTTCAGGCAGCCCATGAATCCGATCTCTTCCGCGTTAAAAAGCACCTCTCGCTGGAGACTGTCAACTTCAAGCATCCCCAAACCCATGAGACGGCTCTGGTACATTTATTTTGTTTTTCATGGGTGCCATAACAGTACCTGGTAAATTGTTAATTCTTTAAAAAAAAAATTCCACATTATGTGGGCTTGGGATTATACACTATATAGTGGAAAGTATGTGGACACCATTACAAAAATATGTATTTGTTGATCCTCATTCCAGATTTTAATCCACTTTAAAATTTTCTGTTTTAATAAGTGCCATTTTTCTGGGAAGGCTTAACACTAGATCTTTAGAGTGTGGCTGTGGAGATTTGTGTTCTTTCAAACACAGGAGCATTAGTAAGATCAGGCTGCGGTGTTGAATAAGGAGTCCCCGGGGTGCAGTCCGCATTCCAGTTCATCCCAAAGATGTTCAGTGGGGTTGAGGTCAGGGCTCTGTGCAGGACAATCAAATTCTTACTGTCTAGCCTTGGCAACCGAGTTCATAATTCTGGAACAGGTTTTAAGGACATTTTTGTGTCAGTGTAACGAAATTACACCATACAAAGACATTCCATAAAGTCGCATGCTTATAGCGTTGTGAAAGCAGTTTAGGAAAGAACCACACATGGGTATGATGATCAGGTACCACAAACATTCGTCCATGTAGTGTATATCATGAGTTTAAACAAAATGGCTTCTAATGTAATCTTTTACTATAAATTAAACATCTGAAACTTTTTTTTATCCAGTCAAGTGTCATTAAATTTATAATGTAACTAAATGGAAACATGATATAACCATGACTACCTAGAAAAGACCATCTACCAACATTTAGTGACCAGGTACAGAGGGAATTAGTTAGAAAAGCTGCACAGAGATCGAGGGTAAGGCTTAACACGGTGCTTCCACCACCTTGCTTCACCACTGATTCAGTGACATTTAGCGAAATCCAAATGAAGTCCTTTCAAGTTGCAAGACTTGAAAATATTAAAAACGCAAGCTAATTTTATTGAAATGGAAATACTCGCCTGTCCTAGTGACTATTTTATACAGATACAACAGTGTTAGTACCTCAGTACCTTTTCTAATTCTTATCCTGAAGGCTAATTTAACGATGACCTTCTCTATGATATTTTTTTTTTTTTGGCAGCACTACGCCTCTGCATCACGTTACTCTAAGAGGAAGCAAGTGTGTGAGATTCTGCTGAGGAAGGGCGCCAATATAAATGACAAGACAAAAGAGTGAGTCACACACCTTGTCTGCTTGCAGAGATAAGAGACTTTCCTGTTGGCTGTTTTCAAATTGCAGTCTGTTATTTAGTGGGGTAAAAAATCTCACTTCCTAAAATACCCATCTGCCTCGTTAACACTTCTGGTGCTTTTTTTCTTTTTGCAGCCTTCTGGCGCCGCTGCACCTCGCCGCTAAGAAGTCCCATAATGACATTATCGAACTGTTAGTGAAGCACGAAGCCAAAGTAAGCACAGTTTTCAACTCCCCTCACACACTTTTTTTTTTTGGAGGGCCAAACCCTGAAGGTGTGTAGACAATCTATTGTTATTTTAACTTTTTCTGGATATACTATATGGACATCTCAGACTTCTATGTATTTTTTGAACACTCCTCATTTAGTCCCCATTTGCAGCTATAATAACCTTCTGGGAAAGTGTTTCTTTAGATTTTGGAGTGTGCTTGTGGAGATTTGTGCTCGTTCAGCTACAGTGTTAGTGAAGTTAGGTAATGCTGTAGATGAGGTGAGGAGGCCTGGTTTGCAGTCAGCGTTTCAAGCAGTGGAGTTCAGTAGGGTTGAGATCAGAGAGCTATAGTAGACCACTCAACCAACCATGTAAACCATATCCTCATGAAGCTGGCGTTGTGTACAGGGGCATTGTCAAGCTAAAACAGGTGTGTGTCTACTAGTTCGAGTGAAGGGAAAAATGTTGTAGTAAAACATTGTAGTAACAGTTTGAATATGAACAAAACATGAACAAATTTGGAGCAAATGCTTCAAAATTCGGGCCTAATTAGATGTAGTGTTATAACTTTGGAACCATGTGTTCAAACTTTAAAACTATTTTAAAATACATTTCTGCATATTCTGGGTTAAGACAAGTTCAACGCACCTTCTGATGTTAATTTCGATAAAATTAGATTGTCCACCATTTTGGAAATTTTAATAATTTATTAGATATTTTGTCGAGTCATCACCAAATCTGGCACACCTCGTTGTCATAGTAACCTCACACAATCTATTCAAAGAATTTTAATACTATATAGCAAACAGGAAGTAAGGCTTGAAGCTATAGCTTTGTACACCGACACAAAACATAGTAGGCATCTTCAGGACAAAGAGTTGAGGCAACAGAATTCTTGTTAGATCATTTACTGATCCAAAGTTGCAGTAGCATTGTTAAAATGCTTAAATTTTTACTCTTCCTGCCCAGTCCTCATCTGATTTTGCTTATATCAGTCTGCCATTTGTTCATCAAGGCCTTTATTCTTGCAGTCAGAGACATGGTCATACATATGTATGAGACAAACTTTTAATCACTCTTGAATCTGCTTTCCACTAACTGATTAGGCAGTAAGTTGTAGTGCCTCTGTGAATGTGTGGCTCACTGAGTCTGGGTGATTGCCCCCCCGCCAAAAAATGCTGATTGAAAACACGGGTTGCTGTTTGTGTTCAGGTCAACGTGACGGACAGTCAGGGGCAGACACCGCTTCACAGGACTGCTCAGTGTGGACATCTGCAGAGCTACAGGCTGCTAATGAGTGCTGGCTCAGACCCACTTATCACCTCACTGCAGAGCTTCACACCCTCCCAGGTCTCAAAAAACACCATCCAGGACATATTGCAGGGTGAGCATCCCGACATGCAGCTTTATATTACCTTAAATCTTTTGTCATTTCAGACACATGTAAAAACAATGCAAATTATGTGCAAACACACACAAAATAAAATATATGAAGAAAAACAGCTAAAGGACACATGCTATACATATACAGCAGAAAGTAAATAATTATAATAATAATTAGAGTTCGACCGACAGTGGATTTTACCGATACCGATAGCTAGGATGGATCGTAACGGATTAATCAACTGATAGTTTTTAAAATGAATACTGAATGATAAAAAAAAAATAAAATCTCTATGTAAAATAGTACTGAACTTTACAAAAGAATAAAAAAAAAAAAAGGAACTACCGATTAATGAAAATGTGCTCAAGGAAATAAGTATGAATATATTAATTAATAAATATGAATAATAAATTTTTATAAATAATAATATATATTAATTATATAATAATGTATACATATAGCGCTCCTCGTGCAGCGTGCCATCTCACGTAAAAACAAACAGCACGTAGCGGCAGTGAGTCACCTCTAGTGGCCTCTCTCGTAATGACAGCGGACCTGAAGATGGGAAAACTATCGTTAATAGATTTTGTTGCCGATAATTTCAGCAATAGACTGTCTCTAATAATAATTCTTGTTTTTGTATTTTTATTTTGGAACAGTGAGGTGCTAAAAATGCTGTTTTAAATGACAGTTTGTCTTTTTTCCTACTAGAAGGAGTGCTGACAGGGAGTTTGGACACAGAGAGGCAGCTCTTGGACGCATCCAAGTCAGGAGACCTGGAGACTATAAAGGTAAACAGAGTGATTATTTACTCCACTGGACACCCACGACCTTCCTTAACCCGCCATCATGTGTTCCCTGCTTTGATAGGAAAACAGTTGTGTAAAGGGAATACTTTATAATACAGTGGTACCTCGACATACGAGTGCCCTAACATACGAGTTTTTTGAGATACGAGTGCGCCCCCCGCCTCAGTCAGTGTTGCTGATTCGTCTCGATACACACGCACACAAACAAAGGTTTGAATGTGCGCGCGCACTAACACGTGGCTGTGACGAATCTCGAGATGAATCAGCAACACTGGCCTCAGTCAGTGTGCTTGTTTGCCTCGGTGTCGAAGCATCTTTGATAAGTTGTGCTCGCGTTTCGTGCTTTTTGTACATTTACAGTACTTTATCACATTTCTTTTTATAACCATGGGTCTGAAGAAAGTGAGTGGAAAGGTCAGTGCTCAGAAGAAGATGATGTCTATTGAATTAAAGCGTGAAATCATAGGAAAACATGAGCAAGGTGTGCGAGTGATTGACTTGGCGAGGCAATGATATGTACTATGCTTAACCAGTTTATTTCTTTACATTCTCTTTTATTATGTTTTTATACAATATTTGTCATTTATAAATAAATTTTTCTTATTCAAAAACAACTGGGGTGGCATTTTGGGGGCTGGAACGGATTAATGGCATTTCAATTAATTTCAATGGGAAAATTTGCTTTGAAATACGAGCAAATTGACATACGAGCAAGGTTACGGAACGAATTAAACTCGTATGTCGAGGTACCACTGTACTTTTTTATAATAGAAAACTCTTTCTATTATAAAAAATAAACTTCCTGGTCAAAAAAGATTAGCGTTTGGATTGAAATTTTCCAGCCAAATGCGTTTTTTTTCTCCAAACCGTTAGCACAAAATTGAAGACACAGAATTGGACAGGATGCGTTTGGATGCTGGAGCATTACATTTTCCCATCACTTGAACTAGGAGACCCAAAGCTGTTTCAGCCTGAAAATGCCCCTGTGCACAAGGCCAGCTCCATGAGGATATGCTTGACATGGGTCGGAGTAAAAGATTTTGAGTTGTTTGCTGTATACAGTGAAGGGAGTGTTATGACCTATGCATCCTCTTTTCGGATCTGCGGATTCACCCAAGAAACCTAACTCTGGATAGAGTTCTCTTTGTTTGAACACCGCTCTGGGAAGATCAGTCGCAGCCTGGGGATCCATGCATTTAATCGCCTATTTCTGCACACCCTTAACAATGATGGCCATTCAGTGCCACCCAGATGAGTATGGGTTCCCTTTTTAGTCCGGTTCCTCCCAAGGTTTCTTTCTCTTTACATCTCAGGGAGTTTTTCCTTGCCACTGTTGCCACTAGATTGCGTATTAGGTACAAACTTACCGTTATATGGAACAAACGTATACATTCTTTTATAACTGCTTTATCTCTGCAAAGCTGCTTTGAGACATTGTCTATTGTTAAAAGCGCTTTACTAATTAATAAGAATTGAATTGAATGACCCGGGGTTGCTTCAATTGGTCAGGTCCAGGCAACATTATCCGGTAATAAAATGAAGTACCTGAATGTATTGAAAAACCAGGTTACCCCAATAATGGATTTTCTTTTTCCCCCTTGACACCACAGATACAAATTCCAGGATGACACTGATTCATGAGATTCATGACCCCAGATTGTGAAAGAGTAGTACAGAGAGCTTGAAGAATCAGAAAATCTTCAGAGTGTGAAGACTTTAAGGGATGGTGCGGTTTTCTCGTCCTCAATAAAAGATCTCGGCCAAAAATGAATGCTGAAATAAATGTTGTGATCTCTTGCAGAAGTTGTGCACACTACAGAATGTTAACTGCAGGGACGCAGAGGGACGGCAGTCCACACCTCTGCATTTCGCAGCTGGATACAATCGCATAGCCGTGGTGGAGTTCCTTCTGCAGCACGGCGCAGACGTACACGCTAAAGATAAAGGGTGCAAACGTTTTTTCAGTCATTTTTATTACGTGTGTTTGTTTGTCATTCAGAAGGATTTACCAGTGGTACGTTTTTGGTTTGATCTTGCTTCAGGGGCCTGGTTCCGTTACATAACGCATGTTCATACGGACACTATGAGGTGGCGGAGCTGCTGGTGATACACGGTGCTGTGATCAATGTAGCAGACCTATGGAAGTTCACACCCTTGCATGAGGCTGCTGCAAAGGGCAAATATGAGATCTGCAAACTGCTGCTTCAGGTAAAAATCTTTTTTTAAAAAAGCTTAAAACAACAATTATTTTAATAATGGACCCCCGCCCCTACACACACACACCAGCCAACTCCTTCGATTAATCAGATTATTATTTTAATTAGCTTTTTATTTTTTAAAAGATGTTTTGCTTATTATAACTATATAAAACCTTATTTATGTATAACAGTGTACAAAAATTCTTAAGCCACATATTGAGTTTAACGCTCTTTAATTTTGACATTTTACAAAGCTTATAGTGGCTGCTTGTTGAGTGCATTCTCCTTTGAACAAATTCACTCATGCTGAGTTGTTTCTGTAAAAAAAAGAAATGATCACAGCATGCGAGTATGCAAGGTGAAGCATTTTGTTAAAAACATTTGTATTGTTTCTAATGATCATTGCAGGAGGCAAGTTGACAACCATTCTTAAATCAATATAAAATATAATACAACATTGTTTTGACAGTTTTTGTTTAAGAATTAGAAATTTTGTTTGTGAAGATATAAGCGCACACACAATAAATATATACATATATACACATACACATTATATATATATATACACACACACATATATATATATATATATATATATATATATATATATATATACACACACACACACATATACATATATATATATATATATATATATATATATATATATATAAATAAAATATACAAACATTGAAAACAAGCATTTGAACGTAATAAAGCTGTACTTGTTTGAAAAAAGATAATTTACAGTACACATTGTATAGAAGACAAATGCTATAAAAAGAGAATGGAGCAAAGAACACAGCAACCTAACAGCCTTAAAAAAAATTATTAAATAAAAAATATATATACATCGGTGTACAAATGCATAAGCATTCGCTTATGCAGTGACTAAAAATATGTTGTTTACCATCACTAGAGTGAGTGGCAGACACTCTAGCAGTGTGCATTGGCATAATTTCTTTTCATGAAAATAATAAGTCCAACAAACAAGCTCAATAAGAAGAACCAAAATAAACACAGGCAGAGTGCATTTATCAAGAATACTAAATAATAAAACAAGACTAATACAAATTAAAGTAATGTCAAAACAAAACAAAGAAATGCACATTAACAGGGAAACTCGGGAAGACCGGAGACTACGGGAAAACTGAAGAAGCCAGGGATATACCAGGAGACTCAAGAAGACAGGATACAAAAGGGAAAACCGAAGAAGCCAGGAGACTAGGGAAAACAGGAGACTCAAAGAAATCAAAACCATAAATAACAAGACACTCCCTAACTAGAACAACAAACAAACCCACACAGATCCAGATTCAAATACAAATATAAAGACAGACAAATACCAAGACCAATGTAAAGACAAATATACTAAGACAAGTATAAAGACAAATATAATGAACCAACAAGGACCAAGGCAAAAGGGGCAACTCAAATACACAACACCAACAAGGAGCAGGTGGGAGACATTAAACAGTACGTAGGGGGTGGGGAGTATGGGATAAGGGAGTTGGGGAGAAGGGCCCAGTGGCGGCATCTGGTGGACAAAGCAAAAACGAACAACAAAAATGTCCAGACCCTGACAGTTTAAGTTTCTGAGTTCATGTAAATTTAAGTAGGAGATCCACAACTATGTGTGGCTTCAAACCGTGTAACTGGCCTGGTTCATTCCAAATGTATTGTATATGTGAGAATAAGTGTAAGGAGATCATTTATTGTACTTCCACCAAGGAATGAAATGAATTTCTCATGATTGTGTGAAATGTTTGAATGACTTAAAAGAAAGCAGTTCAAACCTAATGTATTTGGTAGCTGATGCACTGCAGTGGCTGAGCTGCATTACTGGAATGTATTTAGGGGGCTGTTCTTTTCCAGTTTAGTCATCATTTTGTGGTTTTTATATTGCCTTTTATGGTGTAGTGTGGGAAACACTACATATAAATAATCTGTCATGAACATACTTGGCCGTGTATAGTTGTTTAGAATTTGTGACTAAAAGCATGTCAGAACCTTTGTAACCTTTTTCTGGGTGAAATATTGAACTAGTTCAGTTTTGCTTTGAAAACATTAACATACTAAGTTTGTCACAATACTTCAAACATGTCTTGTGATTATGATATCAGTATCAAAACATTTAAGTAGTATCACGATATAATGCAATATTGTGTTAGGTCGTAATTAAAATCTGCCAAATGAACCAAATTAAGAGGAATACATAGAAAAGTGACAAACCGTTTATTTTTTTACACTGAATACATTATTGATAAGGATGAATAACAAACTATTGGACAATCAGTGGTATGCTTAGAAAGCAACTAGTTCCTTGTGAAACATATTTCATCAGTTGTTCGCAAGAGACTTATAAACGCTTAATATTTAGCTTTTTGTGCTTGTGCTCAGGTGTGTAGGTTTATTTCCCATACAGTGTAATACAGAACTGATTCCACATGTTCCACATGTACATTAAAACAGTACTAACTAATCTTCAAGCAGTGTTGTATTATAAAATGTGACATTACACTTTGCAGGAGAACAGCTTGTATATTAAATCATAATGTAATTTCAACTAAAATATCCTCTAAAATCATTCAGATTTTGGTTTCTGGCGTTTTCTTTTTTTTATATCGATGCAGAGTAACGTTAATGGCTTTTATTATATCCCCATCTCTCTGTCTCTGTTTCCAGCACGGCGCAGATCCCACCAAGAAGAATCGTGACGGGAACACGCCTCTGGACCTGGTCAAGGAAGGCGACACAGATATCCAGGACCTGCTGAGGGGAGACGGGGCACTGCTGGATGCTGCCAAGAAAGGCTGTCTGACCCGGGTGAAGAAACTCTGCAGTCCCCGAAACGTCAACTGCAGGGACACACAGGGACGCCTTTCTACACCGCTCCATCTAGCAGGTTAGAATGCACACACATGCATACACACACTTGCAGATCTAGCTTAATTTACATAAATGAGTTGCCACTTAAATAACATAAAATGCAATGACATTGAATTTGATTGTAATAGGACTATCCCAGGTTACTTTGTGGGGGTTAGAGACAAGTGTAACAATATAACAATGAGCAGTGTAAATGAGCAGCTGTACAGGTGTTCATATTAAACAGTGAGTGCACTTATTCCAGCACATATGATTATGTCAGCAATTTTACCACTAGTAACACCCCCCCAACCCCCTCCCCCACCCCCCCATGTAATGCGTTCACAGTTCAGCTAAATTAGCCTTTAATAATTAGACCTTTGAAAGATTTGTTTAACATTTGCTTTGTTGATTGACAGCTGGTTATAATAACCTGGAGGTGTCGGAGTATTTACTGCAGCATGGCGCAGAGGTGAACTCGCAGGACAAAGGAGGTCTCATTCCATTACATAACGCTGCTTCGTATGGGGTGAGTCTCGTGTTCGGACAGACCTGCCAACTTTCACACATTTTCTGCACCAAGTGTTTTGGACTTTCTGGTATTAACGTACCTCCTGGAAGCCCCACGACCTTTTCACATCTTTTAGAAATAGCCTGGATTTAATGTAGTTCAGTGACTTACTGTTAAGGTAAACCGAGAACTTATGACTGGTAAAAGTAAATAACACTGATTATCTCTTCATCATGGCACATGTTAGTGGGTGGGATTTATGAGGCAGCAGGTAAACATTTTGTCCTCAAAGTTGATGTGTTAGAAGCAGAAAAATGAGCAAGCGTAAGGATTTGAGCAAGTTTTAACAAGGGCCAAATTGTGATGGCTAGACGACTGTGTCAGAGCATCTCCAAAACTGCAGCTCTTGTGGGGTTTTCCCGGTCTGCAGTGGTCAGTTTCTATCAAAAGTGGTTCAAGGAAGTAACAGGCGACAGGGTCATGGGCGGCCAAAGCTTATTAATGCATGTGGGGGGGAGAAGGCTTGCCCGTTGTGGTTCGATCGAACAGACGAGCTCCTGTAGCTCAATTTGCTGAAGAAGTTAATGCTGTCAATGCTGGAAGGGTCAGGACTGTTTTAGCAGCAAAAGGGGACCAACACAATATTAGGCAGGTGGTCATAATGTTATGCCTGGTCAGTGGCCATCAGGTTATGCCTGGTAGGTGTATGTATGCACATGTTAAGCACAGTTTCTATCTTAGACAAGTGAAGTGTTATGGACTATAATGCATTGCGTGGACAGACGTTCCTGTTTACTATGATAGTGTCTGATTAAGCTAACACATTTATAAAGACATATCAAACTTTAATATAGTTCAGACACTGAATCATTAGAAATGGAGACATGAGTATCGGAGTATCATTAACTCATGTAACCAATATACTGATTCAGGAGCTAAGTGTCTTATTGAGACTTACCCTGTATTAAACTATATTATTCTCTATATAACAGTCTATAAACGTAGCCTTGTAAAGTAGGACATATTCAAAGAGTTAATCATGTGGATGTCTCTGATGTACTAAGATTAGAGATAGAATAATAGGTGTGGAGCTAGATTTTCTGTTGGCAGTTACTGGGAGTGATTTATAAAAGGGTCTCAAAAGCTGCCATTGAACTAAAAGAGTGTGAGTCTCTAAAGAAGGTAAAATGTGACAGAGGACAGGATCTTCAAATCAACAAACCTCAGCACGGGGCAGGAAACCGGAGCAAGCCGTGTGTTTGGTGTTTCACAGCACGTGGACGTGGCTGCATTGCTCATCAAGTACAACGCATGCGTCAATGCCACTGATAAATGGGCGTTCACACCGCTGCATGAGGCTGCTCAGAAAGGGAGGACACAGTTGTGTGCACTGCTGCTTGCACACGGTGCTGACCCTGCGCTACGCAACCAGGAAGGCCAGTCGCCGCTGGACCTCGTGACGGTATCCCATTAGTCCCTCTGCTCACCATGCTCTTTGCATCATCACACTGATGATGATGTTCGTTGTCCTGACCTCTTCATGCATTTTCCATCAATCACACTTTATGGACCAAAGTTGGTGGACACCTGATCGTAAAATTCTCACGTGACCATACATTTAGTCCCTGTTTGCTCCTATAATAACATCCACTTTTCTGGGAAGATGTTCCACTAGAGTGCTTGTGGAGATTTGTGCTCATTCAACCACAATGGTGCTAATAAAATCAGGTGCTGATATAGGGTGAGGAGGCCTGGGGTGCAGTCAGCGTTCCAATTCATCCCAAAGGGTTGAGGTCAGAGCTCTATAGCAGGCCACTCAAGATCTTCCACTCCAACCCATGTAAAATATCTCTTCATGGAGCTGGCTTTGTGCACATGCTAGAACAGGTTTAGGTCTCCTAGTTCATATGATGGCATCATTTTATGCTTTCAAAGACGTCCTATACAATTGTGTGCCTGCAACTGTGTGCTAAAAGACTGGGGAAGAACCACGTACGGCTGAAAAAGTCAGGTGTCCCAATACTTTTGTTCATATAGTGTATGTTGCTCCTTTGCGCCTCAACGTGTGCTTCAGTGTGTGGCTTAAAGGTGCGGTAAGCATTTTTAAGTCACATGGTAAAGCCAGGTGCTGAATTAAAGACCAGGAATAAGCTGGTTTTGAAGAAGAGTTAGGTTTGTAATACAATTGAAACACAGGTACGATATAATCCACAGTTAGGTGTGTAAGATTCTAATGCACTACATGGGCATCAAAACGTCGCGGATAATACTGATTAATACGGCGAGATAATGTAGTGCAACAATTCCATGAATAAACAAGAGCGAGATGTGCTCGTGATTTATGCGCACCTGTCTTTATCTGTACTAACAATGAACTGTTGGTGTTGATTCCCTGTGCCATTTTTCGTTATAGGTCTCATTTTTTTATTTACATCGTCAAATTCATTCTGTGAGTCAAAATGATCAAAATCCCAGTATTCACCATTTACATGGTAGGACACCCAAAAAATCTCTTTGTTAGCTAATGGTCATTAGGAAATGTTTAGCATAGCTGTTTTACTCTGTATGTAACTGTTTCAATGATTTTAGCTGCAGCTAAGGCAGCTCACCAATATAGAAGGGCAATTAAAAATGATCAGTATTATCTGTGCCTTCCACCCAATCACAAAACGGAACTTGTGGTTGGAATACACTGATAAAAAATGAGGTATAACTTGGTCATTTGGTAGAAATTTTCAGCTGCAGTTTTCAGGAGGGACGTGTGCAGAGGGAAATGTCCAAAGCAGGCAGCAAAGGTGCCGATCATACAGAGGTTATTCAAACAGCCCCCTGTCCAGAGAGAGAGAGTGAATGAAGCTAAAGTTAAGATAAGGGGCCTGTGCCAAAAAACATCCTTTCATGCTAGTGCAATTGTTTAACTGATGTGTGAATTGGGGCTGCAACAAACACATTTTTCCGAAAGGAACTGTGCATGATAAAGAAGGTGATAGTAATACAATGAAAAGAAATGACATCATCAGGCGCATCTGTATTGCTTACCACCCAGAAACCTTGACATTGTAGCTCCTTTTTTCATTGCTGGTTAAATAAACAATGCATCAGATGTACAGTCCACACGACTGAATAATGAGAATGAGGATAAAACACACAGACAGCCTGGGAATGAGTGTATCTTAGTGGTGTAGCTCAGTGTGTAACTCAGTTGTTTGAGAGACATTACATCTTCCAGGTTCATCCACATCATCCTGCATGGGAAAATGTAAAACGTGTTCATTTTGCCTCGTTGTCTTGCACGTCCCTTGCGATATGCATCCCAGACCCACGTTTTTTACTCATCTGCAGTTGAAACGTCGAGGTCCAAGCTGCGCGCTTTATGTGTTTCATTGGATTTCTAGAGTTCTGTTCAGGTCAGAATGATCTGTAGACATGCAGTAACACTGCCCAGAATTGACTTCATTCATGTTTGAGACCAATACAGCTAACAAGCACGAGAAGCTTCTAGCTACAGGAGAAACACTGCAGTCTCCATAACACACGTTCCAGTTCACACGCTGGAGCTCAGGTGAAGTTTTAGTATTTCATTGTAGTAAATGTTAGAAGAGACACAATGATAAAACAGATTGTACATGTCAGGGTTTCTTGCATGAATGAATGTCTATGCAAAATGATGGTTTTCAAGGTGAATATGGAATTCAGACACTAGAACTCATTAGCTGATTTCATGCCAGGGCTATGTGTTTATTTGTCGTTGTCTGGCAACCTAAATTCAGAAAGGAGGCCTACTTCCTGTTGACTTACATACATATACCGTATTTTCCGGACTATAAGCCACTACTTTTTACCACGCTTTGAACCCCGCGGCTTAAACAATGAAGCGGCTAATTTATGGATTTTTCCTGGGTTTTTCCCGGTTTCACAAGCTTCAAGCCAAAAAACTGAGCCCCATAACATTAGACCAATGAAATTGCCTAATGGGTTCAGGTGAACCAATGAAACTCTTTATATTAAATCGCGCTCCCACTGAATCGGGCCGCACCACATCATAAATATGGATGAGGTTCCTCTGATTTTTGACCTGCCGCTCACTCGGACTGTCAACAGGAAATGCGAATCATTCGTCACGCTGAAAACAACCGAGCATGAAAAAAACGCACTTCACCTGTGTTCTGAGCTGCACGGCATCGGGAGAAAAGCTTCACCGCCGGTTGACTTTTAAATGCACGACGATGCCAAAAGAAAAACTATTTTCTTTTAGAGAGAAATTGTTGTGAAAGGAAGGAGGAAGACATTGAACAATGACTTTCTTGGTAGGCTACTGTTTAGATACAAGCCGTGTTACAGACACTGTCTTTCGTTGAAGCCTGTGTAAAGTTCATTAGTTTCAATGTAGGCACCTGCGGCTTATAGACAGTTGCGGCGAATTTATGTTCAAAATAAAAATCTTTGTAAAATTCAGTGGGTGCGGCTTATATTTGAGTGCGCTTAATAGTCCAGAAATTACGGTACACTAAAACTGTTTTTTTTTTTTTTTTTTTTTTTACAAATAACAGAATTATGAATAATATAGTAATGAAATTGACACGGAGCAGATTTTGCATAGCAGAAACAGAAGAACGTATTCTGATGTGTTGCTGTCACCGATCAGATTTGAATACGTTTTCCTCATTTCTTTTCACACTCCAAGCACCAAATGCTAGCATTAACGATTTACCTTACATTACTTAGCCAGTCGAAAATATTGTACATGACAGGCACATTGGGATTTCCCACATGAGACATGCGTAATTTGTAGAATGCCAGCGCAGTAGCTATAAGCTTCTCATGCTAATCTAAGCTGCTAGCCACATGCTAACAATTTATCGACGTTTTTAGTAAGCGTGGTGCATCTTGTAAACGTGTGTGAGTTGTGTTCGGGTCAGTTTGTTCTGAGAGGAACCAACGCTAATAATGTCTGCTCTTTTTAAACCTGAGCCATTTGTGGACTGGAGTCACATGACCACCGTCTCTTGTTGACTCTTGACTATATACAAGCATGTGATGAGTGTGAGAAACATCCTGTGTTTTCAAATAATTTAAATGTAAAGAGCTGGCATGGATCAGCGTGACTTTTTTTGCATAGTAGGATCTTACGCTTTCTTTTTCTTTTTCTTTTTGGTGTGTGTTCTGTCACTCCAGGCCGACGACGTCTGTGTCTTGCTGACTGCAGCCATGCCTCCGTCGGCCTGCTATAAGCCTCGGGTCATCAGCGTGTCAGCGTCCAGTGGTGTTGTGACCTCATCTGACGTCTCATCTGGTTCCAGCTCCACCCCCTCCACCTCGGGCTCGGAGTCACAGGACGGCCAGTTGTCTGAGCCGATAGGATTTTTAGGGGCTGAGGGAGCTGTAGGAGTGGAGAAACCCGAGGAGGGTGAGTGCGTGAGGCTGGGATTAGCATTAATGGGTTTAGTGCACTACTTAGCAACGAATCAAACATCCCAAATACTCAGAATGATTATACAATTATGTAGGCTATTATAAACACTGTATATATTTGAAACGTTTGTTTTTGCAATTGGACCCAATAGCAGGTGTTTCAATGTATCTAGTGCAGCAGGCAGATGGTAAACAGTTCACTGCTAATATCTACACTATATGGACCAAAATATTGGGACACCTGACTTTTCCAACCATATGTGGTTCTTCTCCGAACTGTTACCACAAAGCTGGAGGCACACAGTAATTTAGGATGTCTTTGGAAGCAGTGCTATTTCACTTGAAATAGCAGACCCAGGGGTCAAGTCCTCCTTTCACACAGATCCACACTTGCACTCTTCCAGAGTATTTAATACTCTAAAGTTACTCTTAAATTACCTACTACCTGGAGTGCTTTTCCCCGTGACCAGCTTCCCTTTACCCTCACCTCGTGATACTGCATTCCCAGGCAGCTGATATCTAAGCAGAATTTCCATCTAAGCAGTCAACAACAGAGGATGAGTTCCGCTGGCCTCACCAGAATCCCATCCTCGTCGCCAATTCTAGCATAGCAATGCCCCTGTGCACAAAGCCAGCTCCATGACGATATGGTTTACACGATTTGGAGTAGAAGATTTTGAGGGGAATTTTATAGAGTTTGGACCTCAACCCTGTTGAACACCTTGTATCACTAACGGCCTCCGGCACCTGACTTTATTAACACCCTTATAGCTGAATAAACATAAATCTCCACAAGCACACTTCAAAATCTAGTGGTACATGTTTCCAAAACAGTGGAGGTTATTATAACAGCAAATGGGAACTAAATTTGGAATGGGATGTTTCTAATAATAACTCAAAATATTTAGAGTTGATGTTTCTTAATGTAGCCCTGGGTGTTCAGTTTGTTATTTTATTTTATTATTATTTTATATTATTTTAATAGCTCTACCTTTATTTTATACATCTAGCTTAAGTATGAAAGGGAGATAAATCTTGGGTCCAAATATTTGGTGTAGCTAGCCTTATTGTGTAACTATAGATAATTGTATATAGCTGAATGTTATTGTAGCTAGCATGTTTCCCAGCAGCCTAGCAACTGCTTTCTCTCTCTCTCATTTAGCTACAAGTTTAAAAGCATAAGGTTGCAGAACATTTTTCCTAAATACAGATTAAAATGATCTCTATGATATGAATATGATTGTTTCTATGCAGAATAAGCCAAGTATCTAAAGATTTTAAATGGTTCCCAGAAACTTTATGATGGTTACAAGAATTCTCTGTGCACAGGTACATCGTTGGAATTGAGTATCAGCCAGTTTCTTCATAAACTTGGGTTGGAACATCTTCTGGAAATCTTCGACCGGGAACAGGTGCACCATTCCTTTTTCATCTTTGCCATTAAATGTGACATTTAATGGCAAAAACATAAATACACTTACCGTCCATTTTATTAGGAACGCCTGACCAATAATGATCAGCCAATCAAATCAGAGACAATCATGTGGCAGCAGCACAAGGCATAATATCAAAATGAAGAGTAAGCTGGGTGACGTTAGCCATGGCATGGTTGTCGGTATTAGTTAGGCTGGTTTGAAGACATGATTTCAAACCTTTGTTTGGTACATGATTAAATCTAGAAATTGTAAAAGCGTTTTAAATATACGAGGTGGTATCAAAAAGGTTCAAGACTAGTTTTGTAACACACCAGCAGATGGCAGCACAAAGCAGCACGCACAGTCACAGGGAGCACCGACCTTCATAAGTCACTGTGCCAAAAGACATCGTCCTGTGTACATCAGGAGCTGTGCAACTGGTGCTATTCTGACCACGTGCATTACCAAGTCTGCGATTTCATCATGGACAGCAAGTCAGAAGACCCTGTACCGAGAACTCGCCAGATTTGGCTTCGCTTCCCGAAAATTAAGATCCAGCTCAAAGGTCGCCGTTTTGACACCTTTGCGGAAATCCAGCGCGAATCCCAGAAGGTGCTTGACACCGCTTCAAAAAGAAGGCTTCCATGACACATTCCAGATGTGGCAGGAACGCTGAAAGCGCTGTATTGCTGTGCAAGGGGACTATTATGAAGGTGATAGTGTGCAAACGTAGATAAATAAAGTACTTTCTTGTTTTTGATACCACCTTGTAGTTTAGTGTAAGCAATAGGGAAGGAACAGGGGGGTGCAGATCTAGTTGTGTTTTATTGTAAATTCCCCATCATTTGATTCACTTGTTTGTGCGGTGGTGCTCGGTTTGTAGATAACTCTGGACGTACTGGTGGAAATGGGGCACAAAGAGCTGAAGGAGATCGGCATCATCGCTTATGGCCACAGACACAAACTCATCAAAGGAGTGGAGAGGTTCATTACTGGACCTCAGAGTAAGGAACTCCACATCATGATACTAATCTCAGACTGCGCCCATGAGCTATCTGATGTTTATTATACATTTAGGTGGTCCAGTGATTGTACATCTTTGCATTTATCTGGATCATACAGACAGACAGGTTTAAATGAACCCCTTTTCCCCTTTTTGTTAATATTAAGGTTTGAATCCCTATTTGACTCTGAACACGGCCAACAGTGGAACTATAATGATCGATTTAGCCACGGACGACAAGGAGTACCAGTCAGTTGAAGAGGAGGTAACATTTTTACAACTCATCACCAATGCTATGTCACAATAAATATCTGCTTCATGTAACGTCATCTGCGTGCGTCGTCTTCGAATAGATGCAAAGCACAATTCGCGAGCACAGAGACGGCGGTCACGCAGGCGGAGTTTTCAACAGATACAACATTGTCAAGGTAGACTCGGATCCTTTTCTGTTGCAGCAGAGAAAAATTGTGTGTGGCTTTTAAAACAGATGTGTACACTGTATATTTTGGCCGTCCTCTGTACAGATCCAGAAGGTTTGCAATAAGAAACTGTGGGAGAGATACACACATCGCAGGAGGGAGGTGTCCGAGGAGAACCGCAATCACTCCAACGAGCGCATGCTGTTCCACGGTGAGGGTTTCAACCACGAATATCCTGTTGATTCAGTGTATCTGATGAGTTTTCCCATGCAATTGCTATTCATTTTAAAGCTTCATCATCTATTATACCGAACGCAGGTGGATATTACATTATTATAAGTATAACCCTGATGTTTTTCCTCACTTTTCTGTCAAATTATGAGCGCATTGTACTCTTTTGCAGTACACAATGTGGTAATTAGGACATTAATTCAAGCTCCATCTGTTGTTGAAACATCTTTTTAAAAAGAGCATCATTTGCTCAATTGTGTCTTTTGCCCAGGAAATCAAATAAAAAAAGCTCTTTCTAAAATGGCTATTTGGTTCTGGATCCTGTAGGTTCTCCGTTCGTAAACGCCATCATCCACAAAGGCTTCGATGAGAGGCACGCCTACATAGGAGGTATGTTCGGGGCCGGGATCTACTTCGCCGAGAACTCGTCCAAGAGTAACCAGTATGTGTATGGTATCGGAGGAGGGACCGGGTGTCCTCTTCACAAGGACCGGTCGTGCTACATGTGTCAGAGGTGAGTATTTCACTTTGTATCACTTCATGGAAGCCATGTTTTTCCCCTCGACACATTGGCTGAATGAAAATAACACCATGAAAATTAAAGCTTGGATTGAGTGTGCTTTGTCTCTCTGGCTCCAGGCAGCTGCTGTTCTGCCGTGTAACACTTGGAAAGTCTTTCCTTCAGTTCAGTGCCATGAAGATGGCCCACTCTCCACCAGGCCACCACTCGGTGTCAGGCAGACCCAGCATCAACGGCCTCGCCCTCGCTGAATACGTCATATACAGAGGAGAGCAGGTACTGCACTCCCCCAGTTCCAAAATATGCCTTGTAGGATGATTGGCATTTCCAATACTTGTACTTAAGTAGCTTTTTTCACGTATCTGTACTTTACTCAGACTTTAACTTCACTACATTTCAAGATCAAATATCTTTTTTACTCGACTACATTTTGCGAAATCAGTTGCTTTTTATTTATGACTGGATAAAACTGCAACGGGTCTGTTTTGAACTTGTTTTGATTGCCGCTTGGTGGTCTCTACTTAGCACAACATACAGTTCAGCATCAGTTCAACAGCAAGCAGAACATATTGAAAGTAATAAATGATAGCAGAAACTCCAGACTATAATTAACTTGTCACAAGATCCGTGTCTTTATTTGCGTGATTTTTTTTGAAGTAGTTTAGATTTTGTGCTCATGATAATTTTAGTAGATATCAATCAGTGTTTGACTCATAAACATTCTTTTATTAGATATTTTGTGCCGAGAGTAACATTAGAGTGTTTTCACATAAAATGAGTTGATTAAGCAAAGAGTACTACAAAGCTGATAATAGGAACATTATAGCAATAATAAATCATAGTACTTTGGATAGTTAAATACATATACAAATAATTTTTTACTCAAGTGAAAGTTTAAAGGGAGCACCTTTACTTTTACTGGAGTCATATTTTACCCAGTACATCTCTACTTTAAACACTGGAGTGTTGGGTTGGAATCCTATTCAGGGCACCTCTCCATGTTGTTGTTGTTGTTGTTGTTGTTGTTGTTGTTGTTGTTTTACTTCTCATGATATCATTCCTCCTCAGGCTTATCCGGAATATTTGATCACCTATCAGATTATCAAACCGGATGGAACTCTGGATTAAGACCCAGCAGAAAGGACTGTTTTGCACACTGCATGCACACTCTCTTGAATACACTTTAAAGAAACAGTTTTGTTCCGTTTCGTTGTTTTATTTTTTCTACCGTTCTTCCTTTGCACTCGATATTTATCATGTTACAGTTAATTCTCTACTCAACGTGTGTGCACCGATCACTGTCCTGTTCCTCAGCAGAAGATCTCATCCTTCAAGTCAGTCATGAAACACTGTAAATCAACACTTTTCAGGAAGGCCTAATGCACAAATGTGGCTTATTTATTTTACAAAGACAACTGTGTATATAAATATATATATATGTATATATTTTTTTTTGTACAAGCATGTTGATTTATTGATATTTGTATTATAAAGATTCTATGCTATGTGTGATGTATAAAATATATGCCGGCTTCATAGGTCCTTTTGGTTCGGGGTCATCCAGTTAAAGCTACAGGATGTACAATTTTGAAATTTTACCTCCTCTGGGGTAAAAAAATAACAAAGTAGCATGTTGGATTAGTGTCATTTCATACAGATATATCGACACCAATGGCGCTCAAGTATTTGATATAGTTATAAGCTGTTACCGTCGTACACCGACTTTTAAGTGCACAAGTGCATGTAAGATGATCAAACTCTCTGGCTAAATCATAGTATAAAGAACAATTTTATAACAAGTGGCCTGACAAAAACGTTTGGCGTAAACCAGATAACGTAAGCATACTAGCTAAAGCCAACACCAGATGATGATGTGATGCTTAACAGATTCCTCAAATCACTTCCGTCTGATATAACCAAGTATAAAATCCGAATATATGGAGAAACACCTCCTATAGGTCTATAGTACATTAGAACAACTAGCTTTACAACTGGCTAATAGTAGTTTCTCTCTATCACTCACTCTCGCTTTCTCTCTCTCCTGTGATTGGCTGCCAGCTCTTGCCTGCCATTGCCTCCTCAGACTTCCTTTGTGCCCAAAGTCAGGCATGATGACCTTTATGTATCTTAGCTTTCCAGGTGATTCCGATGGGAAAACAGGATTATCAGGGTGACTCAAAGCTCAGGAACGTCATCTTATAAACATCTTATACTATTGTCACAGTAGGGACTAATATTTATTTTCTTCAGAAAGAATCCTATGCTTTGTAGCTTTAAATATCACAGCTAGAGCAAGAAACGTAATAAATATTGTTGCACAGGGATGACATCAAGTCAAATGACATTAAGTTCAAGGTGTCGGTTTCATTTCATTTCAGTGGTGCTGTTCTCAAATGTCCTACACATAGACATGGACGGGTGTTTAATACTCATGTACCCTGTGATGAAGGAAACGGAATGTATTCTGCATTTCAGTATTGTTTTAATGCGTTGCCTCTCGGTAGCTGTTTCAACATTTCATGTCGCTTTTTTTTTTTGACAGCAAAATGTTTACTGTCCTCTGAAAATAACTCAACATACAGCCATTATTGTCTAAATAGCTGGCAACAAAAGTGAGTACACCCTAAGTGATAACAGCTGTATGTCGTGTAACCATGCAAAGTTAAATATAAATTTGTGAATCTTGTATTCAAGCAGCTACAATTAGGTGCTTTGAGTACAATTCTCTCATACTGATCACTGGATGTATAACATGGCACCTCATGGCAAATAACTCTCTGAGGATTTGAGAATTAGAATTGTTGCTCTCCACAAAGATGGCCAAGGCTATAAGAAGATCGGTAACACGCTTTGTTGAAGACAACCTTTTAAAAGTTTTATCATCAGTCTTGCTTTGAAGAGACCAGATGTTAAATGAAACACATCCTTCCATAAATCATACATTTAATGAGTAGGAACTGAGGGTTTTTTTTATGTGGCGAAATAATCCAGTAATTATTTTGATACATTTTGATTTTGCAGGTGTCCCCAGTTAACTAACACACCAGATAGTAAGTAGGTCAAACTTGTGCAACTCATGAAAATAAGTTAATGGCGCTGTGTTTAAAACAGTACTGGGAATGCAGAAATCTTTCTCACAGGATTCTTTCTTGCTGAACATGGTGGCCAGTTTGTTTTCACAGTAACCGAGTTAGATGCTCTTACCCCATTGTTCTGTAACGTCTCTCTGATGATGCTTGTTGTGCATGGTATTCTTTGTAATGTCATGTTTGAGATGCTTTGCTTTGTGCTTCTTGAGTGTTCCATGGCCAGGGCAATAAATAGAGAACCAAAGAACCGTGTATTTGTTTATTTGCACACGAGACTGAGCAAACTAGTTATAGTGTGAATGAGTGTGTGCATGATGCCCCGAGATGGACTGCTGTCCCATTCAGGGTGTGTAAAACAGGCCATCACTTAGTTCAACATAGACATAAGTGTTCCAGTTTTAGCAACAAACACAAACATTCCATGTAGTGGTTCCCAGTAGGCTCCAGTGTTAATACAGTCATTGCAAGCTTCACACATAATATCTACAAAAGTACGTGGTTACATGACCATCACACCTATATATGGTTCTTGCCACAAGGTTGCCATTTAATTATATAAGATGTCGGTGTATGCTGTAGCATTACAAATTCCCTTCACCGGACCTAAAAGACTTCAACCTGTTTTAGCATCACAATGTCCCTGTGCAAAAAAGTGAGCTCCATGAAGACATGTTTAACAAATTTGGGCTGGAGGAACACAAGTGTCCTGCACAGAACCCTGACCTCTACCCCAACTTTTGGGATGAACTGAAACACCATCTGCACCCTAGACCTTCTCACCTGACTTCAGAGCCTGACCTTACTAATGTTCTTGTAGCTGGATGATCACAAATCCACATAGCTATACTGAAAAATGTAGTTGAAAGCCTTCCCAGGAGAGTAGAGGTTACTATAAGAGCAAAGTCAAGTCAAGTAGGGTTTTATTGTCATTTTAACCATATACAGTGCAGTAAGAATGTTTCCCCAGGACCGAGGTGCTACAGCAAACAACGTAAATTGACAAAAGGATCACAAGGAACACAGAAGTACACATAACTCTAAAGTCACAACACAAAGTGCACACGTGCAACATTTAGTGCAGAAAAAGTGGAGGGGTATGGAGGAAAAAACAGACAAGAGACAACACAAGACATGGAAAAAAAGTAACACAGTAGTGCCGACCAGCACAGTAGCAAGAAAGATAGACAGTATGAAGGTTGTGTGCAAAAAGGTTGTGCAAAAATAACTGTCCATATACAAATTAAAAAAAATACTGTACATGTCGAAAGGAGGGACTAAATGTGGAATGCTTTGAAAATGTCAAAAAGCACAATGTCCCATGACTTGCATCCTTTAGGAACTCAGTTCTGATGCTCAGTTCTGGCAGCATGATGTTACAGATGTAACTGAATTGAATAATGTTACAATGAAATAAAAATGTTTGAATAGTATATAACTTTATTAAAATATCAGCCTCATTATTTTAATATGTACATTAATATTTTGGCTGTGTTGGAGCCAATATGCTTTTTCTTCCTGCACCTTTTGTCAACAGGTGGAATACTTGTTTTGAGGACATTATGATGACTAGCTGAACTGTTGTGTTGTATTAACTAGCTGTTATAGTGTTTTGTATGTTGTATAGCTGTTGTAGTGTTGTTATAGTGACTAGGAAGCTATTACTGTATATTGGCTTGGCTTAAACCGTTGTAATAATGTCTAGTTGAACTGTTGTGGTGATTAGTTAAATTGGTATGTAATGGTGACTAGTTGAATTTGTGTGTAATAGTAACTAGTTGAACTGTTGTATAATAGAGAATAGTTGAACTTAAGGATAATTGCGCCTTAGTGAACTGTTGGGCTGCAGTGACTAGTGGAATTGTGTTACCGTGACTATGGGAACTGATGGGTAATGGTGACTAGTTAAACCGTTGTGTTACTGTGACTAGTTGAACTGTTATAGTGACTAGTTGAACTGTTGTGTTGCGGTA
>JAAIIK010000048.1:0-36589 GCA_014706435.1 Silurus glanis | reverse complement strand
TATAGTGACTAGTTGAACTAGTGTGTTTCTGTAACTAGTTGAACTGTCCACTGTGCGTGACGAGGAGAAGGATGTGAAAGTAGCACGCGCTGCAGTAATATAAACACTGAACAGCAGGGGCCGCCTCGTGACCCGTTTCCCTTTGGTTTCAATCCCCCTCATGACGTCATCGGCATTTTCAAGATGGCTGCAGTTCAGGGCCGAAGCAGAGAGAGAGCTAGCGAGCAAAACTACCGGGTTTAAACCTGGAAAGTGTTGGTTTATTTGAGTGGCATCGGGTTTTTTTAAATCAGTAATCGTTTACCTCTCAGAGACACCACACGGTTCACGTTTAAGCATCCAGGCGAAAGATTTTCCCGACATGTTAAGCGAGGAGGAAGTGCTAACTGTGGAGGCACTGCAGCTTTAGGTCGGTACTGTGGTTATGGAGCCGAGTGAAGACTTGGACCGTGAGCAGGAACCGAACCGAGAACTGGAAGTGTATCAGAGATGGTGTGATTAGACAGATTTCGGTTGGAAAGCTAGGCGTTTGTTCAGCTGATGTGAGCGCGGAAAGGCCCAGCTCCACCGCCGTGTCGGTCTGCGGATAAAAGTGGATAAAAAGCCGAGACGTCTCGGAGATCCGTGACACCGCACAGGGACTGGGGTACGTGTTCTAGCTAAGCGAAGGATTTGTCAAATGAGTGTGTGCACACTGGGGATACGAATATGATTGGTTTCGTTACAGGTCGCTCCGCCGCCGTTGGGATCCGCTCCCGGTCATGCCGCCATTGATGGATGCGACACAGAGTCACAGACGGAGCTGATGGTCGCGTCAGCCGAAGGCAGACCAACACCCTCCGCCGCTCATGTTAAGGATAACAAATTGGAAATGGACGGACCGGACCCACAGGAGGACAACTTCCGGCACGTCGACGGAAACGATAGACGCCCGACGCCCGAGGAGAGCGCCAAGGGCCGCACGGTACCGCTTTACACCGGTACAGCCAATCCGCATGCCGCAAACAAGCTCCTGAACGGTCACGTGAGCTGCGGGTGCGAGGCCCGTGACCCGTCTCAGAACTGCTCATGCCCCGCGTCGGGGGAGGTGCTGGCTAACGGTGCCCTGGTCTCGGATGCTGATGCTGCGTCCTCATCTGCACCGTCTACCAGCTCCGCTTCAAGACCTCAGTCGGGTCACGTGAGCCCTGGTGATGACATTGATGTTGATGAAGATCAGCCTGGCGCTTTGAGGTCAGGTCGAAGGTCATCATCGTCCAGCTCGGAGGCCGTCAATCGGACCAGGGATTCGGAAACTGCTTCTAATGACTGCATATCAGAAGCTGAGCCGTGCTCCTCCCAGACTCTCTCGAGCCCTGACGACAGCGAGTCTTGCCCAAACCCCGCTTTCGTGGACGTGAACCTGAGCTCGAGGAACACTTATGAAATCAGTCGGCGCCAGAGTGCCCCAGACAACGTGGTCGACGTTGCCGAGCCGGCCCTAAGACAGAAGAAACACGTCATCTCCGAGATCTTTGGCAGGTGGGAAACCGTTGTCTCTGTCGCCCGAGCTTTAATGAAAGGGTTTTTGCAGATGTTGGAATGGAGTAGTTTCATTTTATGAGGCTGCTGAGAGGTGAACGGTTGAGATCTCCTGCCCTGTAGGTGGAAAGCTAATCAGTAACTCGGGGCCAGAACGCACACCATTATTCATACACATTTCACACGCACGCTGCTGAAAGACTGATGCACAGATTCCAAAGGGACCAACGTGTCCTCCTGTAATCAGACCTGAAATGCTGGGCTTGGCCTGCTCACATTCAAATACGGGCAGATGTTAATCATTATCACATGTAGAGGGTCTGAAACCAATTCTCACTAGTTGATAATTAATAATTGATCCTGCTTCACCTCCAAGCACACCTGACAGCCAGATGATAAAATATGTAGGATCTTCATGACCTGGAATGGTCTGACAGAAGGGCTCTGAAGTTGACCTGAATAAAGTGTGTTAGGAAATGAAACAGAAGTAGCCGTATAGAGGAAGTGTAGATGGACAGAGGGAACGGAACGGTGGAACGGACTGAGAACATTTAATGTGTAACCCAACCGAGAAGACTATTAATGAGCAGGGAATTGCTTTTAGACAGACATCGTTTCCACTGTTGATCCAAGAGCACTAGGATTAAATATGTACCGTTCATGAAATGCTGTCAGAAAAACATAAACAGAGTCTCGTGAATTATCTGGAAACCACATCTCTGTTATGGTGTGTGTGGCACTTCCCACAGGACCACTAGCACATATTAGGTAGAATATATAAATACATATATTTGGGAATGCATATTTCCTAAAAGCCTTCAGTACTGAGGAGCAATCTGCTAGAGCTCTTTCTGTATGATATTTTGACTTGATTATGTTCATCTGTATAAAGCGTGTGATTGACCGAACTGTATAACGGGAAGGTAATACTTCTGTGCAGAGGGTAAAATATATCTCACTAGTGTGCAAAAAATCATTATAGTGAGCTGTTGTTTCCTTATTATCCATGCAGCAGGATGGGTCTGCACAAAAGTACACAATGTCTTCAATGATAGTCGGTTCCTGTAGTATCCTGTATCTCGAGTGAGAATTAATTGTTTCTTAACTGCTTAATTTGAAGTGTAGTGTTCAAACCATAGTGTTACACTTAACCAACATTCGTCAGCTTGTAGAATCCAGTCACTGTCAGCAAAATCCATGTCCTTGATTGAAACCTTCTGTCCCTTGGCCCAGACTGAATAAATGCTTTTGACAGGTGATGGTTTTTCCATTGTTCAGATATCCACCTGTAGTTTCATATTCACGTTTCTGAAAGGAGCTTAGTTTTGACGTCCGTTCCGAGGTGCTTTTCTGCTCACCACGGTTGTACAGTGTGATCAGCAGAGTGTACAGTAGTCTTGAACCAGCGAGACTGTTCTTATTCATCATCAAGGTGTTTCCGCCCTCAACTCTGCAGCTCAATAGATGTTTCTCGTTTTTTGGGGTATTTACTGTAAACACTATAACTATATAGTGCTTGTGCATGAAAATCCCTGGAGTGCAAGAGACTTTCGCTTGGTTTCTTCTTCATGCAAACTATTAAAACTAGGCACCAGGTTTAATCAACGTTGTTCTGGTACTTATACACAGTCCTGCTCACTATTATATTACATAAGATAGTACTTTTCCTAACTTGGTTAGGTTTGTGGTATGTTGTGCTTCTGCTTTGTCCTCCCTCAAAATCAGGACAAACGTTTGGTCCCACAATATTTATTTATATTCTATTTGAACTCATTAGCATTTCTGATTGTTTGACTATATCCAAGTGTGCAAATACAGTGTGTAGGTGTTTAAAAGATAAACCAAAGCTCTTGAGATCGACCTTGATGCTGAGCGCAAACAATTCAGAACACAGCGAAGTGAAACCTCACCAGTGTTCAAGCTGAAAGCCAAGGAAACATCGGTCTGACACGAAGAATAATTATTGCTTTAATATCAATCATCGCTTCTGTAGTGGATCAGATTTTGCACATTTTCTGTTCTGAGCCAATGACCTGACGATTAAGTATATCAGGTCGTCTTGAATATATCAATAAATCTAAGAAAAGAATGGGAAAAAAACCCCCATCACAAACAGAAACAGGCTGGGGAGGAGAAAGCTTATAGCAATATCTATTAGTCTTCAGTGTTTATTGTTCAGCAGGACGTTATAATGGCTGCATGCAAAACTGGGTTACAGATCTGCTCTGTGTTTTACCACTTGCACTTCTGCAAACAGTCTGCACAAAGTGGAACAATACCAGGAAACGTCATGCGCTGTGTTTTGCCTAGAGATTAATTTACATGGCCACATACTGCCTTTCATTCCTCCATCAGACTTTGGTTTTTGGTTGAGGGCTTTTTTTCCGTTTGACAATTTGACATGAGTTACACCAGGCTGCATTTTGGTTTTGTCTGATTGTTCACAGATTTTTTTTTTTTTATAGACGAACACTTCTTGCTTGTGTGTTTGCTAGGGGCCTGTTCTCCAGAAAGCAGAAAGAGTCTACAAGTGCTCCTGGCTGGAAGCTGTTTGGGAAGGTCCCACTGAGAGAAAGCCCTCCCAAAGACTGCAAAACCATCCAACAGGTCTACTGCTTTCACACATTTCTGTAAAAAAAAAAAAAAAAAATACAATGTCAAGAATTTGTTCACATCCTGCTATTTTTAATATTTCGAAGCTGACATAGTGTTGTGTGGGTTTCTTGAAATACTGGTATCACCTTGATTAAGCAAGACTACGCAGCATGCACAGTGTTGGTGCAAAACTGACAAGATTGTGCAATTTTTCAATCTTTCCAGATGGTTAGACAAAATTGCCTGAAATAGCAGATATTTCACCATAAAAGAAGTAGGCTGAAATGTCTCTGTGACGATTGTCCAACAAACATAGCTGACACAAGTGTGTTTCAGTGATAAGAACACTTCTCTTAAGACACAAAATCCTATTCACAAACTCTTCTAATAGTCTTTGCTGCATTTTGAACTCATCGAGAGTTTTTCCACACCTACTGGAACAACCAGACCACAGTAGATGAACCTACAGGAAGCAAGAGGCTCGAGACAAAATTCACACCAAGCACTTTCACTACTGCGCACGATACAACCGAATGACCATAAAGAGTTACTCTATAATCAGAGCTCACTTCTACAGTGCCTTGCGAAAGTATTCGGCCCCCTTGAACCTTGCAACCTTTTGCCACATTTCAGGCTTCAAACATAAAGATATAAAACTAATTTTTTGTGAAGAATCAACAACAAGTGGGACACAATCATGAAGTGGAACGAAATTTATTGGATATTTCAAACTTTTTTAACAAATAAAAAACTGAAAAATTGGGCGTGCAAAATTATTCAGCCCCCTTAAGTTAATACTTTGTAGCGCCACCTTTTGCTGCGATTACAGCTGTAAGTCGCTTGGGGTATGTCTCTATCAGTTTTGCACATCGAGAGACTGAAATCTTTGCCCATTCCTCCTTGCAAAACAGCTCGAGCTCAGTGAGGTTGGATGGAGAGCATTTGTGAACAGCAGTTTTCAGTTCTTTCCACAGATTCTCGATTGGATTCAGGTCTGGACTTTGACTTGGCCATTCTAACACCTGGATATGTTTATTTGTGAACCATTCCATTGTAGATTTTGCTTTATGTTTTGGATCATTATCTTGTTGGAAGACAAATCTCCGTCCCAGTCTCAGGTCTTTTGCAGACTCCATCAGGTTTTCTTCCAGAATGGTCCTGTATTTGGCTCCATCCATCTTCCCTGTCCCTGCTGAAGAAAAGCAGGCCCAAACCATGATGCTGCCACCACCATGTTTGACAGTGGGGATGGTGTGTTCAGGGTGATGAGCTGTGTTGCTTTTACGCCAAACATAACGTTTTGCATTGTTGCCAAAAAGTTCGATTTTGGTTTCATCTGACCAGAGCACCTTCTTCCACATGTTTGGTGTGTCTCCCAGGTGGCTTGTGGCAAACTTTAAACCACACTTTTTATGGATATCTTTAAGTAATGGTTTTCTTCTTGCCACTCTTCCATAAAGGCCAGATTTGTGCAGTATACGACTGATTGTTGTCCTATGGACAGAGTCTCCCACCTCAGCTGTAGATCTCTGCAGTTCATCCAGAGTGATCATGGGCCTCTTGGCTGCATCTCTGATCAGTCTTCTCCTTGTATGAGCTGAAAGTTTAGAGGGACGGCCAGGTCTTGGTAGATTTGCAGTGGTCTGATACTCCTTCCATTTCAATATTATCGCTTGCACAGTGCTCCTTGGGATGTTTAAAGCTTGGGAAATCTTTTTGTATCCAAATCCGGCTTTAAACTTCTCCACAACAGTATCTCGGACCTGCCTGGTGTGTTCCTTGTTCTTCATGATGCTCTCTGCGCTTTAAACGGACCTCTGAGACTATCACAGTGCAGGTGCATTTATACGGAGACTTGATTACACACAGGTGGATTCTATTTATCATCATTAGTCATTTAGGTCAACATTGGATCATTCAGAGATCCTCACTGAACTTCTGGAGAGAGTTTGCTGCACTGAAAGTAAGGGGGCTGAATAATTTTGCACGCCCAATTTTTCAGTTTTTTATTTGTTAAAAAAGTTTGAGATATCCAATAAATTTCGTTCCACTTCATGATTGTGTCCCACTTGTTGTTGATTCTTCACAAAAAATTACAGTTTTATATCTTTATGTTTGAAGCCTGAAATGTGGCAAAAGGTCGCAAAGTTCAAGGGGGCCGAATACTTTCGCAAGGCACTGTACATACACGTGTACTTAGTAGAAATGCTTTTGCATTCTCCGGAATAAGTATGAGGAAGTCACTTGGCACCCAGGAACAAATGTCACTCTCTCATACATTCCTCAGCGTTATGAAGCCGTTGTCTCTCGCCTGATTAAAGCTGGAACCTACATTTCATCAGCATTTCTGTGGAAACTAATAGGTTGTTTATAAGTAGTTATTAATAATAAGTTTAGTAGGAAAAATGTTGGACCAATTGTTATGCATTGAGAGCATAACATTTATAAACTAAAAGCAGGCTGTAAGATAAGACCAGGGTGAGGAATGAGCCCTTTTATTAACTACAACACAGTGTGTTGAATATAATAACATTCTTAGCTCTCAGTACCTACAAGGTGACATAGTGGACATGTGACATTTGTAGGTCATTTCCTACTGTAACCATTGCTTTCTCTGATTAGGCTTCAACCCTGATTGAAGTAATTAATGTATGTGATTCCTATAAGTATGTATAGCTGCTGTGCTATAGGCCTGAGCTCTGGTTGGTTTTTAATTTGACAACTGACAAGGGTCAAAGTCTCGATGTAATTAGTTATCAATACATAGGTTTCGGATTTATTACATAGTTTGATGAAGGTTTCGAGTCAGGAAACCCAAAACTTTAAATCTATGACAATTGTATGAATCAAACTTAGACTATTGGATAGCGTAAGGATTCTCGTTGCCCCACCAATAATTTTATATTGGTTTCTTTATAAATTATAATGGTAATGTTGTATATAATATTGTGGGATACTATTTTATTTATTTATTTTTTTTACTAAAACAAATTTAATCATCACTGTTACTAGTGTTTGGTTTAGTGTTTGGTTGTGACCTTCGCCGTCTTTGCAACTGTTTTATATATTATATACAGGATTATATTTGTCGTTGTCTCTTTCCCTTGCTGAGATCAGAGATGCTGATCTTGCTGGAATAAAATTCTTCTTATGTACCTGAAGGTTCTCCTTCCATGCAGTTTGGAAAACTGCCAGTTCATTCATCAGTGTTCTATTGATTTCTTTCTTTCTTTTTTTTTTTTTTTCTTTTTCTCTCAGACTAAAGAGGTTTCTATCAAGAAGTGCGGTTTAGTTTAGGAACAACCTAAAGCGAACGAGCGAAACGAAGGACAGCACCCGTTTACTGCACATGGAGAGGAGCCAGGAATGAAACATGATGATTTTATCAACAAGGCATTGGGAGGGTTTCAACAGCATACTGGCCTGATTTCTCTTCTTGTGGAAGTGAATACAATCGAGTTCAGATCTTAAATAAATAAATAAACAAACACCCCTTTAGGTTGCGCTCTTCTTGTGTGTGTGTGAAGACAGTTAAAATCCAGATATCCAGCAGGCTGTATGCGTGTTTATTATTATTTTTTAAATAACGTGTGCGGATTCTGGCCAGGTTGTATCACCGAGCGCACGTGAATTCGTTCTTCGCGTTCGAGTCTCTCCTAGTGTTTACTCAAGCAAGTACGTGGCCAGTAATCTGCCTTCTCAGCCTCTACACTTATCCACGACCTCGGCCAGTCTCGACCTTCTGTACCGATGTCTTCTCAGTGTTTAACATGTTCCCAAACTTGCCAGTGCGTTTCAACCTTATTCCTTTAGATGATGGACATTTATATGCAATGTCCAGGGTTTGTGCAGTGTTTACATACAACTTTAAATTACCTGTTTATTCGTACATGTAATTTAAAGTGGTATGTAAACACTGCACAAACCCTGGACGTTGCATATAAATGGTATACTTTTAAGATAGGCACAGTTCAGAATTTGTATTTTTTTGCTTTTGTGAATGCTCCCATATGTGGACATGTAGAAGTAAATATTGTTTGATTTTCCAGAGCTGTATTTTTGTTGGTTAAAAAAAAAAAAAAAAAAAAAAAACCTGGGTTTATTCTTTTTTTTTTTTTTTTCAGGAGAATAACCCAGGCAGTCTCACGTCTGTTTCAACTCCCAATCTCTTAAGCACAGGGGTATGGCTTTTTTTTTTTTTGTTTTTTTTTTTGTTTTTTTTTTAAATCCATTGTTCTTACATGTCGTCATCTCTGCATGGAGCGTCGCCTTCCATTGGTTTATTTCAACCATCGATATTGTCCCATGCTCGCGCCTGCTTTCCTGGGCGCTTGCCCAGAAGTCGTTTTGCTGGCTTGCAGATGTGTTAGGCTTAGAAATGCTGATGTGCGCTTATTAATCACCCTCAGGGAAGTCGCAGTGTCCCTCTTCTGCTTTTCTGCCATCTGTACATTCACTTTCAAGTATGTTTCTTTATTCAGCTTTGTTCTTATGCAGGTTTTACTGTACCAGATCAAATGTGTAACTAGAATAAATGCTGTCTAGATGTCTGAAGAGAATATTCCCATATGAGGTTGTCTGCCTGCATTTTCTGTATCCATCATAAGAATCATGCTCATCCCTCATTTTTTTTTTTTTCTCACTTTTTAGCAGTTGCTTTGTGACGGCGCACATGTCTTCGGTGCTACACCTCCTTATGCGCAAATAACTATCGAACGTTTTGACTCTAAAAGCAGTATCTTTGTGCTCTTTTCTGTGGACGTCATCTATGGCACGAAACAGAAAGAATAAGGAACTGTTTCTATTCTATATTCCAGACGTTGTGTTGGACTTATTATTAGTAAAGAGTCACAACTTATTTGGGTACCCAGTGAGGTCATCTTTTGAGACATGTCCTCCATGTGGAGTTATTGTGACCCTTTCATTTCCTCATAATTATGAAGATCACACGCCATGGCCTAAAGGCCCAGTGGTCCTTGTGATCTTGATTCCTATCATCTGTCTCTCGCTGCCTCATTCATATTTCACAACCCCTTCATTAAGCCACTTCTCTTTCTGTAAACTCTGTGACAACTGTTTAGTGATAGTTGTCTAGTTTTGAAGGGTTGACTATCAGGTACTGACTCTATATGACTTTTTTTTTTTTTTTTTTTCCCCTCACAGGAATATGAGGCTAAAGCTGCTAACAGCCCATCCCAGCCCAGTCAAGGGCGACGTAAGAATCTGGAATTTGAGCCACTGTCCACCACAGCACTCATATTAGAAGACCGGCCAGCGTGAGTACCGGGGTTAACGCGCAAATTGTTGGATAAACATTACAGCGGATGTGTTTTGTAAACGTTTTAACGCCACTTACGTATCGGTTGGGTTTTGAAAAAAAAAACATTTCGAAAAAGAAAGGGCATAACCACGCAGAGACGTGCCAACCTTCTTTTACATTGGAGAATTCTTCTAATATGAACTACCTGGTATTAACTACCCGCTCCTACCGTTTTGTATTAAAACGCTCCATGTCCACACTTTCGTTGCTCCTCATCCACAGCGAAACGCTTATGTCCCTGTACCGCACATGAACAGAACGCGAGACTATTCGACCCACGTCATTTCCGCGTGGTGTTTATTTACTTTCCGGCTCTTTGAAACGTCGCAGCAATGACTAAAATGTGTCATCGTTTTTAAAAAGCCTTAGTTTTCACAGTCCACACTGTTCTGCCAAAACGGCATTTTCAAACTCATCCACTTTGGAGAGTGTTTTGTTAAATATGGTCCTAAAAAATCTTTAGGGAATTGTGCGTATTTAAGTCTGACAAGTATGGAATTTTGCAATGAAAAATATGTAGGGACCCTGGATGCCTTTCCTTCCTGTCCTGTTAAATGGAGTATATTTAGAGTTTTAATTCCTATCTGCTAAAGGCTATTGATGTATGGTTCTAATAGACAAGTATTTAGGCAAATTTATGCCATTCGTCTAATTTAGTTTAATTTTGTTCACACATAAAGAGGTTATTTTTCTAGCAGCCTTTCCCTCAAGTGCTTAGTGGTTACTGTAGAAACTACATGTATCAATTGATTTCTTGTTTACTAAGATAAAAAAGTCATGCTTGGTTGCCGGTCCGGTTCCTAGCGACCCTTTGGGCTGTGCGTTATCATCCCTTCTGCATCAATTTATTCTGTATATTTTTTTACTGTCCATACATGCAAACTGGTCCGAATTAAACCAGCTCTCACCCTCCAGACTGGATTTGTTTAGCAAAACACAATGACGTCTCACAAGACGAGGCTGTTTACCTCGTCTCAATGTCCCAGACTCGGAAATTGCAATTTTCCATCATATCTGCTGAAGTGAGATCAGTGTCAGGTAGCATTAGAGCCTCTTTGACCTTAGTGGCGTATCAGGATACAGCACAACACAATGCTGCACTTCCAAATGAGCTCTAGGCAGGATGTCCTGTTACTCAGCCTTGCAGTGTGCAGTCCTCGTCTCCTCTGCATGCAGATCAGGGTGTGGTGTACACTGCGTGGTGTAGCGTTCAAGCCCAACGAGGAACTCGCTTCCCTCAAACAAAGACCCAGAAATGAGTTTAAACTTATTCTGCGGCTCCTGTTTCACCACACAGAGCTTACGAACCGTGCCCTTTTCTCAGGCACTCATTAGAAATGTATGATGGCTGAAATGCGAGAGGGATTTGTGATTCAGGAGGCCTACGTTGGAGTGGAATGGTAGATAGTAAATACTGGAAGTTCTGGATTAGGGCTTGGGATTTTTGTAATATGGACACAATGATTTGGATAATCACATACAGTGACTGCAAATAAGTAGGGAGTAATGAACAGCCTAACTGAAGTGTTTTGTTCCCTTTTATAAAATAGCAATTTCTCACATCTCTTTTTATCTCTCTTGAAGGACTGCATCTTGACATGTTAGAAAAGGCAAACCCTTTTGCCATGTGAGAAAAGTGTAATTTATGTTTTACTGTAACAAAGCGTTGACAATGCAGACCCCTTCCAAAACCCCCCAAAAAACCTCACCGTATGAGCCATTGTATAATGTTCTCGCTTGAATTTCCCCATATAACATCTATCTATTAGAGCATGTTCATGTATAGAAATCTTTCAATCGGATCTTCTTATATAGAAAATTATATAGAAATTAGTTTTAGAAATGAAATCAACACCCCCTGACAGATCAGATGCTGCTAGATGTTCAAGCAGACTGCGTGTCTCATGCACGCTTAGTAAAGCATCAAAACACAATTGACCCGTCCCTACAGCGGTACATTTTGTTGTATTCACTTTCTCGTTTTCTGCTATGTTTATTATTAAACCTGCTCACTTCCTTCTCAGTAACCTTCCTGCCAAACCCGAGGAGGAAGCTCAGCGCCACCGTCAGGAATATGATGAAATGGTGGCTGAGGCCAAGAAGAGAGGTAAAGAAGAGCTGCTTAGACACCATGCCATAGAAGAATCTATTATTCCGTTTATATTGACTTGCTCAAAGCAACCCTAAATTAAATTCAGCTAAACACTAATGCAGATGCAAAGCTACTGCGTTTGAGCCTGCTGAATTTGCATGCATTACTAGCTGACTAATCACTCATCACAGTTTTCTCTTTTAATAGGTTTGAGTGCACTTATTTAACTGTGTGTGTGTGTGTGTGTGTGTGTGTGTGTGTGTTCATGCAGAAATGAAGGAGGCCCAGAAGAAGAAGCAGCAGATGAAGGAGCGCTTCAAGCAGGAGGACAGCATCGTTAATGCCATGGTGGTGTGGAACACTGAGGTCCTGCCCAACTGGGACAGCATGTGAGCAACTTTTCCTCCATCCACATAGCCTGGGGAGTACTGAATTCATTATGGGGCAGAAGAGCAACACTAGAAAGGAAAAAAAAATATGTGTGACTCACGCTAGGTTGATTGCCATTTGCAGTGAATCAGGAGACCGATCACAAGTCGCTCTGTATTTGCATAAAGTTTAACTTCATTAATTTTGTCGTTTGACGTCTCGAGTCTCTTGGACTGGACAATGGATTTTTTTTATACAGCTTATTTGTGCAATATACATACATATATATTATGCTCATTTAAGTGATTTAACTCCTCTTTTCTTTTTCTCCCACAATATTTAGGCGTGGCACACGCAGGGTTAAAGATCTGTGGTGGCAAGGGCTTCCGCCCAATGTCCGCGGCAAAGTGTGGAGCCTAGCCATCGGCAACGAGCTCAACATCACCCCAGGTATTCAAACGATTGAGAGATTTTATAGTGAATGAAGTAAGAATTACAACACTGGGTCTCAGATATCTTTGTTCATGTCTGAATTGCGTAATAAGTATAGTCATTAAAGAACAGGTGTGTGAGTAACTCGATTACAAAAATGCTTCATTTAGTCTATTTGACTAAACACGGAGCACTGTGTTTCCCACGGGCCATTATTACTGACGCACCGCCCGCTAAACTCCTAGAGCACTCTGGAAAGGAGAAGACAGCGAGGGGCATGGAGAAGATCCAGGTCAAAGAAAAAAATGGCAGAAAGTTTATGAAGTTTGGGATCATTTTAAACTAAAACATAAAGAAAACTCCCAATAGTGCGGCCACTGTTTCTAAAGAAATTTGAAATAGACTTTTATATTTGTATTTATATACAGTGCGGTCAAAAAGTTTACCTGCAGTGGTGCCGTGAAGCAAGTTTATATATATATATATATATATATATATATATATACTAGCTGAAAGTACCCGTGCTTCGCTACGGAAGGCAGAACGCTAAGCAATATGGCAATAAGCAGTAAGCACTGAGCAGGACTGGATGATCAGAGATCAGAACGTAACGTCAACAAATAACGTACTACCCCTTTGTAGTACCGATACAGGGCAAACTACTTTGAAAATAATTTTTATCGTGCATGTAACATCTAATAAGAAACAGTGTAGTAAGTTTCATTAGGATCCGTAATGTTATTTCGAAGAATTTACAATGCGTGAGAAATCGCGTTTTTCGCGAGTTAGCCGCGATCCAGGGCGAATTTTTCAAAACCCTTTCTTAGTGAGCACCTAAGACCCAAGAGGAAGGTATGTTCCAAATTTCATTGCAATCCGTGCAGTGGTTTTTGAGATTTCGTGATGAGTGAGTGAGTCAGTCAGTGGTATTTGAGCTTTATATATATATATATATATATATAGAGATATATTCCTGGATAAATACACGGATTTTTGTGTAACGAGTTACACAAAAAAAACAGGAGTAAGATTGAGTTTTATTAAACAAATAGTTTCCCATAACTTTTGATGTTTTGAACTGCACTCTATTAGTATTTTGATGTAATATGGCAATTAAATGCACTAAATTGGTTTAGTTTTCATAGATATTCTTGTTTGCAATTTCAGCATTAAAAATGTAAAAAATACATTTTCTCGCTCTTATTTACTATTGCCCTTAAATAAAGAGAAAGTACTTATCCAATTACTCGATTAATCGATGGAATAATCGTTAGAATTAGCAGCAGCCCTATTAACTACAATATTCTCACATAAATTCAGCTTTTCCCAAAAACTTTGGAAAGATGCAACAGCTACACAATATGGAAACAAAGTTTGTGAACATCTGACTATAAGATTTATATGTGCTTTTTAAATTTTTTTTTAACATCTCATTTGCTGTGATAACCTCCACTCTTCTGGGACGATGTTCCACTAGATTTTGGAGTGTGCTTGTATAGATTTGTGCTCATTCAACAGTTCATCCCAAAGGTGTTCAGTATAGCTAATTTCAGAGCTCTATAGCAGGCCCTTGAGCAAGACTCATAACCTTTACCTGTTCAGCTGTATGAAAGAGAGAAATTGTAGTTGCTATTTTTCAGTAGCTTTATTCCTCATTGTATCCGAGAAGGTGAATGAAATGAGAACTCTTGAAAGGTGGGAAATGTCTCTAATTGTTCCAAAGAATAATTATCTTTATCCTTGTAGGTATTCTCATGTCTGATAAGCAGGTTTCAGCTAAATTATTTACATGAAAGGCATGCATTTGGCTCCAACTGCAAATTTGCTACCTAAGCCAAGCTGGTTCATTTAAAAAACAAAACAAAAAAAAGCTAGAATATTCTTGCTGTTAATCACGTGTGTGATGGAGAACTTTCTGACGCTTACTATGGGTTACGACTTCCAAAAGGCACACACACCCGTCAATTTTTGATTTTATTATGTACAGTGAAACGACCAGAGTTCACAAGGGTAAGAACAGTCCAGTTTAAAATAAATGGAAGAAAAAAATAAAATAAAATAAAAACTACTTTTTTGTACCACAGCTACCAAAGCAGTTGTGGCTTAGAGATGTGGAGGTTGTGAGTTCAAATCCCGGTACTGAAAACCATTGGGTTATTAAGTGAGTTGCTTTGGACAAAAGCGAATACATGTACATGCTGCATCTGTAGAGGAATTCCCCGCCCCTGCCCAAGAGTCTGTATCATAATGTCTGTTTGAAAGGCATTCTAGTGTGAGCATAATGTTTTTGTGGGGGGGGGGTTAAAAGGAGAATTGACCTTGGCCAGTTTCAAGGAAACTTAGTGTCGTTACTGAATGAAATAAACCTGCATTACCGAACGTTTCCGCTCTGGGTTTGTGTCCAAGAGAAGTCCGGCTTGCTTACTTTCTCCCCATGCTTCCTTCCTCACTCGTCTTTCCGTCTTGTTCTTTGCAGAGCTGTACGAGATCTTTCTTTCCCGGGCTAAGGAGCGCTGGAAGAGCTTCAGAGAGACAGGCAGTGAGGTCGAGGCAGAGGGTACGTCTTCACCAACACTGCATGTACATGTTTTTGTTGGGCAGGGTCCCTCAGCATGAACTTCCTCTTGGACACCAAGCCCACTCACAGCATGCGGCTTTAACTGCTGCTTTTCAACACAGTTGTCTTCAGGCTTCTGTTAAACTGCAAGCCGATCTCCATCGACACAAGCGCTTCCTGTAGTCGTGTTTTTATTTTTTTTATTTTTTTCCCCACACATCTGGAAAGTATTTTGTTCCAGACACGACAGACAGACAAAGAGTGCTGAGATAACCTTTAGTGTTTGGTACTTTAGTTATAGTTAAATAATGAGAATTTTAATAACATATTTATAATTTGAAGTACAATTAACCATGAGTTTAAATTAAGTTTTACCACTGCACCATGATTTAACTTGAAATGGGCCAAAAAAAAAAAAAGAAACAGCTGCATATGCATTATATACTGTATTGTCTTTCCATTTCCATTTTTTGTAAATCTTTTTGGATGTCACTAGTTAATTCCCCCCTCATAAAAGGCAATAAGCACACAAGTCTTGTACCCTTTAAAAAATTGAAGTAATTTGTCATAAGACCATGATTCATATTGTAACTGGATGAGCAGGCGTAGTGTTTTTTTTTTTTTTCTTTTTTTTTTTTTCTTTTTGTTGTTTCAGCAAAATTCCTGGCACAGAATTAAGGAGTAGAAACCTCTTTTTGCAAATCATTTCTTTCTATTGCTCTCAGTTCCTTCGGTGCATTCTTAAGTACATTTCCTGTACTTATAGATGTATTATTCACGATTTCTGATTCAGTATCGCTTTCATTATTTTCAGGATATAAAATGTCATTGTATGAATGTACTTACGCCGTCATATTGTCCACAGAGAGCGGGGCGTCACTAGCAGATCGGGAATCCAGCCTGGATCTGATCAAACTCGACATTTCTCGCACCTTCCCCTCGCTCTTCATCTTTCAGAAGGTGCGTTTGGTAAACACAGACACCGCTGAGGTTTGATCTGCACCCATAAACAAACTGTGACCTGTGTCTTCTCTCTCTCTCGGTGTCAGGGAGGGCCGTACCATGATCTGCTGCACAGCGTACTCGGAGCGTACACCTGCTACCGGCCCGATGTGGGATATGTGAGTGTGTTTTTTCCCTTTTTTTTTTTTTTTGGGGGGGGGGGATAAAATGAGAGCAGTTAATCACACCAGTGGTGAACAGTAAGGAAGTGAATGTAATTCTTTACTGAATCTAAGCAGCTTTTTCACGTATCTGTACTTTACTGAAGTAATTCCATTTGGGGAGACTTTTACTTTAATTTCACTACATTTGAAAGTCTTTTTACTGAACTACATTTTGGAAAATCTGTCGTTTTTTTTATTTATTTATGAGCAGATAAAAACCGAACTGGTCAAACGCAGCAAGTCCCCGAACTTGTTTCGATTGCCGCTTGGTGGCATCTACTTGTCACAAACTTACAGTTCAGCATCAGTTCAAAAGCAAGCAGAACATTTGGAGAGTAAATAAACCTAAACATCGAAATTCTCTGCTCGCAAATAAAATAAAAAAATTCATTTGTTCTAAAGATTTTGTGCTTATGATCATTTTAGTAGATATCAATCCAGTGTTTGACTCATTAATGTCATTCTATTAATAGATTGTGTGCTGAGAGTAACATTAGAGTCTTTTCACATAATCTGAGTTGATTAAGCAAAGAGTCTTGTGACAAAAACAATGTCAATTACAGTCAATTTTTCCAGTGGTCATGTGTAGTTTTAAAAAAAAAAAAAAAAAAAAAAAAGACCATTGTTAAATCTAACTTTAAAACAAGTCAATAACATGAATTTTCACAGTGCTGAACAAATAAATAAAACAAATCTATTGTTTATCAGGCTCTGCAGCTGTTTAAAGTTTCACCACTGCAGATTTGAATGTCTACTACTCTCCCTGCAAGCATAATTGCAGTTTTCAGATGAATCGCCCACCTTCGATTTGTGCAAGAGCTCGACTTTAATATCAGAATTATGCCACTGTGTGTTTGCACTGAGAAAGTCAGATGATCAGAAAATGTCAGATCAGCCAAACGCCATGTGACTCATTAATGATTCACAGATATGTAGGTGTTTAGAAACCGCTTGCTGCTCGGCGAGTGCTAAATCATTAACATGACCGCTTCCAGGTGCAGGGAATGTCGTTTATCGCCGCCGTGTTGATCCTGAACCTGGATGAGGCCGACGCCTTCATCGCCTTCGCCAACCTCCTGAATAAACCCTGTCAGATGGCTTTTTTCAGAGTGGACCATGAACTGGTACAGAAGAGAAGAAAACTATTTTTTATTTTTTTTTTTATATCCAGCAGATGTTTTTCTGTTGTTTTCACGTTGCCGTGGTGCAATTTCATTTGCAGATGCTGAAGTACTTTGCGGCGTTCGAGGTGTTCTTTGAGGAAAATCTTCCCAGGTTGTTCAGTCACTTTCAAAGCTCCAACCTCACTCCAGACCTCTACTTGATAGACTGGTGAGTGGCAGCAGGAACGGCAATGTTTTGAATTGCAACAAAGAGAAAAAGTAAATAAAAAATTGGAGAATCTGGACATGATCTCTGGAGGTGAAATCAAGTGATATAAATGAGGAGTTTTACAAATCCAGGAGTTAATAATTTTCTGCTGTTTGCTGGAATTTACGAATTCCTGTTCACAATTGTGTTCCTAACAGTTGGGTATTAATAATATCAGTGAAAATATCAGTTCAAAAGTCTGCGTCTCTCTGAATGCAAAATAATTGTTGACTTTGGACGTGTCCACACTAATGCGTTTTTGTTTGAAAGCGCATATTTTTCTACGTCCACACTGAGACACCGTTTTCAGTGAACCAAAGCGGATACATTTTTCTCGTCGTTTTTGCATCGCAGTGTGGACTGACCCAGGTGTGAGCACTTTTTGCCGATTTGAACGATTGGAAACGAGTGTGGGAACAATTTTTACAATTTACATTTTTAAGTCTTAATGCTTTATATATATTTTTTTTCTTATTTGTTTTCTCATGATCTTGACATAACGAACATGTTCTAGAGGCAGGTTATGGTTGTTATCCATGATGCTGCAATGATGCTGCCTCTAAAACATGCTCTTATGCCGAAAACACAAACATTGAGTACTGATCTAAGGAATGTTCTAGACGCAGCATCATGGATATTAGCTGTAACAATTTGTGGCAGTGGGCGTGTGGAGACAATGAAGTCGTGATCATATAAAATATTATAATGCATGGCCTCTTAGAACTGTAGTTTTTAGACAAAATGGCCGTCTTCAAATTTATCCGGATTAGTATAGAACTAGCATTTATTTCTTCATTTTTCATAACTTCTGTGCAGCTTCTGTGGATCTTCTTAGTTGTATTAATAATATTATAATATAATAATATTGCTATGCACTAATGTAATAAACTCCCATCTTCACTGCAGGACTGGAGACCAGGGAGGTGTCATGGTCAAAATCTAATTAGTTTTTGCCTTATATTTTATGAAATGCTGTCTTGTAAACGTACTCTACTAAAGGCAGCACCTTTTTGTGTGTGCGCGCGCATGTGCAGGATTTTTACACTCTACAGCAAGTCCCTACCGTTAGACGTCGCCTGCCGCGTATGGGACGTGTTCTGCCGAGACGGAGAAGAGTTCCTGTTCCGCACGGCTCTGGGGATCCTGCGCTTGTACGAGGACGTGCTCCTCCACATGGACTTCATCCACATGGCTCAGTTCCTTACGCGCCTGCCCGAGCACGTCCCCACAGAGCGCCTCTTCAGCGCCATCCTCAACACTCACATGACCAGCAGCAACCGCAAATGGTCCCAGGTGTGTCTCACATCCACACCATTCCACAACACAAGCCAGACTTCTTTTATAGCCTTCATATTGTTCTGTAGCCTGCACGTGAAACCTCTTTCCTTTTCCACATTTTTCTTCCATGAATGGGATACACAATTACACATCAATACAGGACACACAGAACACTATACTTTTAGTCCATACATGGGCTGCATTACAATAACATAACATTGCATCACACCAACAGCCTTCACCACTGACCATCGGTGAGTTGTCATGGAAAAGAGTTTACTAACAGGAGAGTTTGTGAACCAAAAGATAATTCGCAGGTCATAATGGGTATTTTTGACTAATAGTTGTGACTAATGTGTCTAAAGCACACACCTGATTATACAGTATAACGCATTTAAAGAGAAGCAGCACCTTGTTTTTGACGCTGTGTGCAGCCATGTCGATTCGGAAGTCGTAATGAAAATGAAACAATTGGCCCCGGCGACACTGCGCTAACTTTAGTTTTTTTTTTTTTTTTTTTTTTTATATAGCTCTGGTGTCGTTTTGGATGTTTTTCAAGTTTAATAATAATAAAAAACTATTACACTGCGTTTAAAGTGCGAAGCGAAGAATAAACAAAGCCACTTAACATGTTCTTCGGAATCCGGTCGGTACAAGTAAGTGTACCGTTACACCCCTAAAATAAAAATAATTGGGAAGGGAATTCTGTATGCATGGCATATTCTGTACATAAGGATTTCACTTGCATGCTGGGAAAGTAAATACAATTTGTGGCTTTCTGATTGAAGAAAACTGCATGGTGGTGTGGTACAGCGTGATGTCAGAATACTACATCCTGAAGTCCGTTATTTTTCAGCAACTGCTAACAAGTGTTGAAATCCACTCCTATCACAGCAGCTTTGTGTACGATTAGAATTTAAGGACTTGTTAAACTTTTTTATATATATATATATATATATATATATATATATCTATAAATATCGATATATATATATATATATATATTTTTTTTTTTTTTATTGTCGAGAGGATTGTGTCTCTCTCTGATATATGTCCGAAATTCAACAAGAAAACGTAAAAGGCATCTGTCTATCAGACTTTCTCTTGGGGGCGAGTCCTTCTACAAAATGTTAAAAAACGATCGAGCGCATCAGTCACGTAGAAACCTGATTTTGCATTGAAACTGTCTGAGCTGATGTTCTAGAAAATGATTTGACGCCTTGATTGAATGCATGTTGGAATGTGTTAAATGAAAAACATCTGCATTGGATAACTAATGTAATACTGCCAGGTCGTCTTTGTTCTACATCAGGCCTGTCACTTGTGTCACATTTCTTGTTTGTTTTTTGCTTTTTTTTTTTTTTTTTTTATATATATCCCCTTTCTTTGTAGGTCTTCAGTGCACTAATGAAGGACAAAGAATCGGACAAAAGTGGCAGCCCTACCCTGAAAAGCTCCTGACGCCTCTCATCCTCATGCTACACCTTCAGTCTTTTGTCCTTTGTGTTGTCTTTTCCATCTGAGGTTGTAATAAGCAGAAGGTCAAGGAGTCGGCGTGAAGGCTAAAGTAGAACCGGTTCTCATAGAAACGACCTGCAGTATTACAGACATGGCTAGCGATTCGATGTAGGAATAAATGTAGAAGTCTGTGGGAAAAGAAAAGCTTGTGTGTTTTCCCATACAAGACACACACAGTTCCTCCTGAAGAAAAAATATTCCACCACCAGCAAATTGATTTGATCCGAAAACATTCTTTTTTTAGTTTTTCCACATGGACCAACAGGAACGGCGATTTGCCCGTTTCGCGCACTATATCGCCGCTTTCTTCCTCCACCAGTTCACGTGTTGCACTTAAAGCTGTGATGTTGATGAAGGATATTCTTAACACTACTCTTAAACCGAGCATCAGGACTAGGAGAAGGCTGTACTTGTTTAAAAAAAAAAAAAAAAGGAGTATTGTGACTAAAATGTCTATGATGTGCAATGAAGGTTCGAAAAGCAGTGAATAAAAAGCTTTGCATGCTGGTCGCAATCAGCTTTTCATTCCACAAGCCTGGGATATGGGACAAGTTTTTCTCTCCAAAAAAAAAAAACGAGGACACTAAATTATCAAACGCCTGTATGCTCAGATGAAATTGTCTTTTCTTAATATACATATTCTGTCCATTTTGTCTGTTTTAATATTCGACCAAATGTATCTGCTCTGTCTGCAGTGTGCTTCTTCTCTCGGGGTGGGAGGGGGGGTGGAGGCTTTGAATGTTTTGCTCTGCGTCTCGGATTTATGATTTTAAGAAAAAATCTGTACGGTGTGTTTGTTTTAATTCCGACTTTGTTTTCTACTCACTCCCTGCTATTGTACAGTTTTCATACTGCGTAATGAGCAGAATTGTAAATACGTGATGAAGTGGACACCACTAAAAGTAGAGCACATGTAAATAAAGCCGAGAATGGAAACGTGATCTTGGTGTTTGTCCTGCATCTCATGCAAATACACACCGTGAAGCTAATCTCCGTATGGAATCTGATCATCGAAATTGAAGCAGTGAAAGTACGCTGAGTAATAAGGAACACATTCAAAAACTCCGATCGCTTGTTATCTTTTATATTTATACAGTGCATTCAGAAATTATTCAGACCCCCTTTAGTTTTTTCCATTTTTTTGCGTTGACGCAAGTCTTTTGGGGGGTTTGACGCAACGAGGTTTGCACACCTGGATTGGGGGATTTTCTGCCATTCTTCATTGCAAATTCTCTCAAGCCATTTTCAGGTCTACAGAGTTAGGGTCAGGGTTTTGGCTCAGCCAATCTTGGACATTCACAGAGTTGTACCCTAAGCTGTGTTGTCTTGGCTGTGTGCTTAGAGTCATTGTCTCGTAAGAAGGTGGACCTTCGGGCCAGACTGAGATCCTGAGTGCTGGGGAACAGGTTTTTTTATTGAGTATATTCAGAGGTGGGAAGTAACGCAGGTCAAACACTTCGTTACTGTACTTAAGTAGATTTTTCTGGTATCAGTACTTTATTTTTTTTATTTTACTCATTACATTTTTACACAAATATCTGTACTTTCTAATTCTTACATTTTCAAAACACGCTCATTCCTTTAGTTTTAATCTATTTGCTGAACGTCAATATATTTTTCCTTCTCACTGCACACCGTTTTCAGCCCTATAACCTATTTCCTGTCATCGCACAGCTTTTTCAGTCCACTGGTGTATCATTTCCTGACTCTCACACACCACAGATGCAGGTGAGTTTATTAAGACAACAATGAGCAGGCAGAAGGCAACAAAGAAGAGAAGTATGGGGCTGATGTGGATGACACAGCGATGTAAACATGACTGAGAACAGAGACATTGCTGATCACCTGATCATTAAAAATGTTAATTTGCTTTGTATTAATATATTTATTAAGACTGTCAAAATGCAAATTCATTTTAATGGAACTAATTGTATTAACGCACGATTAATGCAGTGCGCATTTCTGTTTAATCATTATTATAAAAAATATAAATATAAAAGAGGCGAAATTAAAACCTTCAGTGCGACACGTTTGTCCTTTCTTTACTCAGATATAAAAAAATAAATAAACTGATGCCCCAAGTCTCAAATCACCACCAAAATGCGCCATGACGCTCACATCCAACAATTTACCCTCTGTGGGTCGACGAAAGCGCCGGCGCGTTTACTTGCATTTTTTCCAAATAACGCCGAAACTAACAAATATTCTCTGATTATGTAATCCATATAAAAGTTATACGAGGTACAGTTTCTCTGGTATTACCTCATTAACCGTCCATGTAGAAACATAGCAAAGGTTCCGTTTGGTGTCCCGGTAATTTACGTAATTTAAAACACCGTAATTACTTTAAAACCTTTACAAGAATGTTTTGCGTTCATCCTCCATGTTAAGTTTGGTTTCATGAATAATAAACATACATTTGTGTAAAGCATCATTATTTGTCTATGCCCGCGTCTTTAACTTGAGCGAAAAAGTGTAGTCAGTACTTCAACTTTTACCCGAGTATTTTAAAACGAATATCTGTACTTCTACATAAGTGAAGGATGTATGTACTTTTGCCACCTCTGAGTATATCTCTGTACTTTGCTCCATACAGCTTTCCCTCAACCCTGACCAGCTGCCAGGTCCCTGCTGCAGAAAAACAACCCACAGCATCATGCTGCCACCATCATGCTTCACTTTTTGAATGGTTTTGATGAGCAGTGCCTGCTTTCCTTAAGACATAACACAAATAATTGAGGCCAAACAGTTCAATCTTGGTTTAATCATACCAGACAATCTTGTTTCTAACACTTTGAGAGTCTAGCCACTCTGCTATAATGCCAAGATTGATAGAGGGCTGCAGTGATGGTTGTCCTTCTGGAAGGTTGTTTTATCTCCACACAGGATCTCTGGAGCTCAGTCAGAGTGACCATCAGGTTTTTGGTCACTGCTCTTACTGAGGCCCTTATTCCCTGATTGCTTAGTTTGCCTGGGTGACTATCTCTTGGAAGAACCCTAGTTGTGTCACACTTCTTCCATTTGAGAATAATTGAGGCTCTTTTTGAGCCTACCCCAGATCTGTGCCTTGCAACAATCCGGTCTCTGAGCTCTGCAGGCAGTTCCTTTGACCTCATGGCTTAGTTTTTGCTCTGATATGCATTGTCGGCTGTGAGGCCTTCCATAGAGAGGTGTGTGCCTTTCTAAATCATGTTCATCACTGTTCTACAGGTAGACTCCAATCAAGGTGTAAAAACATCTCAGCAACGATCAAGAGAATTGGGAATCACCTGAGCTCATTTTTAAGTGTTGTTGCAAATGGTCTGAATGCTTATATACATTTGATATTTGTAATTTTCTTTTTTTTTTTCTTGTTAATTTTTTTAAATAACATTTCTAGAATTCTGTTTTCACTTTCATTATGAGGTACTAAGTGCAAATTAATGAGAAAAATATATATGAACGACTGTAGTATCAGGCTTCAACATAACAAAATGGAAATTAGTGAAGGGGGTCTGAAAACTTTCCCAGTTCACTGTAAATTGTACTTGTTTGTGTACAAATTGAATTTGTATTTTATGCAGTTTAAAGTTTTTTAACCATTTTAAGACAATTAATAAATTATATTCGTTCTCATTTCTGTTCTAACCACAATTTTAAAATATAATATTTATAAGCCTAGAATAATCTGGAAAAAAAAAATACAGCCAAAACATTAATTTTATTATAAACATTTTTATATAAAAACCTCATTTCCGGTGTTGCATGCGGTCCTCCATACCGCTCAGGGGCAGTGCGGAAAGAAAATGCGTTGTACTTCCAGGTTGATTACAAGCTTTATGAGTCACTTTGTAGATCCGATTCGTTTGAACTAGCCTTTTAAGGGAACCGAGTTGAGTGCAACCGAAATATATGTAGCTACAATTTCTACAGTATATAAAAATTTATTTGCAAACTATAAACATTAAAATATTTTATTCACAAACATATTTATTACTAATTATTTGACTAAAATAATTTTTGTCGGGTTGCTAAAAGCTATCCAATGAGGGTGTTTACGAGTCATATCTCTTTCATAATCTGTTTAATTTTTGCTGAATTACTGTCGAAGCATCATTTTGCGGTCCAAAGAAATATAAAATAATTATTTATAATAATGAAATAAACAAACTGTATTTTAGCTTTTTTGTAGTTGCTTTTACGGCGTTTAGTTGAGCTCTTTCTTGGGAGTCGCTTTGCCCGTGTCGTTTTAAACGAGTCATTTTGATTGAGCTAAATGAGTCGATTCCTTCGTGACGGGTTGTTTCCTGTTTGAGAGATACACACGTGTGTGTGTAAGAGAGAATCAGTAAGAGTAAGAGAGTAAAGAGGCTCTGTATATTGAAGATTTGAAAAACCTGTGAGTGTATTTGTGTGTGCGCGCGCTCAGGAGAGCCAGTGAGAAACATGGGGGCGGTGAGTGACTACAATATTCACCTTCACATTTGCCATCAGTCTGAGCTGCTATTTCAGTCTGCTACAAGCTAGCTTTAACACACACACACACACACACACACACACACACACACACACACACACAGTGAAGAAGGTGTGTGTGTGTGTGTGTGTTTGTGTGTGAGAGAGAGAGCGCGAGCGAATAAAATGTCTACTGATGGTCCTTATTTTGTGTGTGTAAATAAAATGTCAGTGTGTGTAGAGTGTGAATAAATAAATATATATATATATATATATATAGATAGATAGATAGATAGATATGTATGCTAATTTACTGATTGTCCACTGTGTGTGTGTGTGTGTGTGTGTGTGTGTGTGTGTGTAAGTGTGTGTAAAAAATGTCTACTAATGGTCCTGATTGTGTGTGTGTGTGTATGTATGTGTATATGTATAATTTACTGACTGTTCTGTGTGTGTGTGAATTGTCTAAATCAGCGTTACATAAGACAATATAAATCGACATGAAAATAACACAAACCACTATACCAAACTGACTAGTGCACGTGAGCAACATTTAGTGCAAAACAGCACAAGAGAGTGAGACTGTAGACACAGTGACACTGCAGCACCGACCAGCAGAGTAGATTTGTGCAAATGAATTGTTCATATAATAATAATAATAATAATAATAATAATAAATATTGCACGTGTGCATTCTGAATGTGTTTACATGTACCGTATTCGGTTCAGGTTAGGTGTGTGTTTGTGTGTAAATTGTGTACAGAGTGTCGTGGTGGTTACTGAAGTTTAACAGTGTCTCTGTTATTACCCAAAAATAAGAAAAGTAGATTCCGACCAAGGACATACCAAATAGATTTAAAGATTCATGTGTGTTTCCACTTCTATGCCCTAAACATATTCTGCTTTACATCAGGCAACAAAAAAGCACAAGAAGAAGAAGCCGAGCTTCCGCAAGCTGCTGAAAACCAGCAACATCAAGCTGGACAACAAGCTGAAGAACCGCCAGTTCAAGCAGCAGAGCACAGCCAAGAAGCAGCGCAAAGAGCAGAGGAAACTGCATCAGGCCCTGAGTGACGCGTCACAGCCGACCCCGCAGCCTTTAGAACGCTACGAGAAGAAGCCAGGTGGGAAAGTTCTCCTACGTCTCAGTGCTGTGTGTCTCATCTTTCATTTGGGATTAGCAAAATGGTGCAAGTAAACGAAAGAGATTTATAGCTGCTTTTTGAGCAGCATATTCAAATGTAGTCCCTGTTTGCTCTTATAATAATCTCCAATCTTCTAGGAAGATGTAGTACGTAAATCATATCTTCATGGAGCTGCCTTTGTCCACAGGGGTATTGTCATGCTGGAACAGGTTTTTGGGTCTTCTAGTTAAAGGGACGGAAAGATTTCATGCTACTGCATCTAAAGACATCCACAGCTTTGTGGTACCAGTTTGGGTCAGATGCCCCAAGACTTTTGTTCATTTTAATGTTTCTAAGGCGATTGTCAAGCAAATACAAGGTGGTAACAAGAAGTTTCCAGAGACTGTTTACACGAAAGTACTTTTATTTAATTAGCTTTACACACTACCACCTTCAAAATAGTCATTATGCACTGCAATACAGTGCCCCCTGCATTTCTGCCACTTCTGCAATGCTCTCAAAACCGCTCTCAAAACACCTCGAATGGCTTGTTGCAGCATCGCCGTACATCAAACGTATATCACGTCAAACGTCTCTGTGGCCTATTTGCCCAGAATTTCACGTTTGCTCTTTGTTCTACTTACTGTCCACGATCAAAACCGCAGACGTGGTAACGCAGTGAGAATATTACCAGTCTGCACCATTTAATCTCGAAACTTATTTTTGGTTGTGTTGTGCTTGAGATGCGATATGCTCACGTGGAAAAAAAAAAGTTGTTTTTGTGCTTCTCTGTACGGTTCTTGAAATTCCTTGTTTTCTCAGCCTTTTATATAACTGATTCTGGAGCGATTGTCTAGTGTCCGTTTAAACAAATGAATAATAACTAACCAAAAGGTTATGTCCTTGCCCCAGGTCATGTCCTTGGTTCATGTGTTTAGTGAATCAAGTGGTGGAGTATGGAAAAGAGTAGCTCACCACAGTATATAGAGTTTGAGTCAATAAGACGTATAGAAAACGGCTGGGGCTAGATATATCGAAATTCGAGAAATACCTAGAAATCCTTTGCACAAGTCGCTAGTGAAAATAAATAGTCTACTGAATGTCCTCAAAGACTATTCTGCTGATGTCCTGTGACCAGGTGAACGAGTCTGTAATGATCTGTGCTCTAATGTTATGCTGTCTGATATAGAGGAAGAAGATGACGAGGAGGAGTTCCTTGAATCGTTGCCTACTGATATGATGGAAGAGGATGACCTGGAGGAGATCAGATCAATGGCTAAGAAAGCCTCGTTCCTCACTAGAGATCTTTCTTCCTGGTAGGACCAACAGCTGATTATTTATTATTGAATTTTAGAACCATTCCACGAGACTTTCTGTAGTGATTTTCCATGAAAACGTACTTAAAATACAGTGGCTTGGACAGGCCAAAGTATCGTTTTCAGATGGATCTTCACCTGTCTAATGTTTTTCTGTGAGCGAATGCAGCCCGACACGCTTTGCCCAGGGTTTGATATGTTGTGTGTTTTGTGATGCTTTTCTTTTTACCGTGTTTGTAAAGAGCACATGCTTGTGCAGCATTATGACACATGTACAGCATGCATTCACTTGCCTTTAGTAAATTAATTATGTGTCCTGATGTGTTTATGTCGGGCGAGAGAGAATCAGCCAAGATCTTAAATATGTTACAGACAAAATTAATCGACAAAATCACTCTGATGTGGTCATACGGTAAAAAGAAAAAAAAGGATCATCTGCCTCTATGATGAACAGAATTGTAGGAGTTCATTGTTTGGGGTTGTCATATGCAGTGCTGTATTAAGAATTTGGACATATTATGTAGAATCAGTTGACTGATATTGTGATTTTTGGTGAGAGTAGGGAGCAGGTGGAGAAGAGCCTGGAGAGGTGGAGGTATGCGCTGGAGAGAAGGGGACATAGACATAGTACATGTGTGTGAATGAGCGAGAGGACAGTAGAGTTGTGCAGTTGCAGGGAGAAGAGGTGGAGAAGGTGGAGGAGTTCAGGTATCTGGGGTCAACAGTGCAAAGTAATGGAGAGTGTGTTAGAGAGGTGAAGAAAATAGTGCAGGCAGGGTGGAGTGGGTGGAGAAGAGTGACAGGAGTGATTTGTGATAGAAGAGTGAAAGGGAAAGTTTATAGGACTGTGGTGAGACCTGCAATGTTGTATGGTTTAGAGACAGTGGCATTGAGTAAAAGACAGGAGGTGGAGCTGGAGGTAGCAGAGCTGAACATGTTGAGGTTTTCGTTGGGAGTGACGATGATAGAATTAGAAATGAGTTTATTAGAGGGACAGCGCATGTAGGACGTTTTGAAGACAAGGTGAGGGAGGCGAGATTGAGATGGTTTGGACATGTGCAGAGGAGGGACATGGAGTATATCGGTAATAGAATGCTGAGGATGGAGCCACCAGGAAGGAGGAACAGAGAAAGGACAAAGTGGCGGTTTATGGACGTGGTGAGGGAAGACATGCAGGTAGTTGGTTTTAAGGAGGCAGATCTAGAGGACAGGGTGGTATGGAGACAGATGAGCTGCAAAACCTATTAATTTGTCACTCTTTATTATAATGACACATTAATCACCGTGCAAAAGAGGCAGGCCTTTTCCTGGACATGTGCAGAAGCTGCCTGTTTGGGTAGGTTTGTTCTGATTGGAGCTCAGCATATATCTTTGAAAAAATCTGACCTGGATAGAGGTTAATGGGTGATTAATTTGAGTAGTTTGCATCGACTGACGAATTACTAGCCTCTGAGCTTCAGTCCATAACTTGAGACCGCAAAATTCTTGATTGCATTTTATATAAGGGTTAAATATATTTTGTAAATTTTCCGGATGAAAAAAAATCCTTAAAATGTTTTTTGTACTAACGGTCGATGACGTTTCAGTGCTCCTGCACACACCAAAAAGCGCAAGTCGGACCAGATGTTGGAAAAGTACGAGAAGACACCCAGGAAGTTGAAACAAGAAGAAGAGAAGGAGGTCATTCATCTACTGCCAATCAAAGACAAGAGCGGCTTGATCCCTCGAACGATGGAGAAGCCAGGTGTGAACCTCAAGTCAGCACTCCACACTCGTCCGTTTGGTTTTATGATGGCAGGCTTTGAATTCTAATGATTTTGTTTTGCTGCTAGTGGTGCAGAAAGTTCCCGAGGAGGACGAGCAGGAGGAAGTATATGGCCTGGAATCCGAGCAAAGTGAGATTATACAGCAGAATACCATTCATGAAGCTGAATTTTTCTTTTGCTGCCAAACCTTTTTTGAGCTTGGGTTTATGTGATTTCATTTTATTAAAGCAATAATGGAAGAAGCACAGAGCTTCCTGAGACTGACTCCAGAAGAACAGTTGAGGCTTCGCTCGCAGAAGCTGATTGAGAGGAAACTACGCATCGCGAACTTGGGATCAGCTATTCTAACAGATCCAGACTCAAATGTACATGGGTTCTTATCTGTTAACCATTTTATTAGGAGCATGTGACAATACATACATACATACATATATATATATATAATATATATATGAACGTATGCAGGTACAGATCATTTGCGCTTGTAGTTACATTATACAGCAAATTGCTCTGTCCTCCACACCAGATTAAGAAGCTGAAGGAGCTGCGGGCCATGCTGATGGAGACTGACCCGAGCGTCGCCGTTACGGTCAGGAAGCTGGTCATGGTCTCATTAATGGAGATCTTCAAGGACATAGTGCCCTCCTACAGGATCCGTCCTCTGACCGAAGAAGAGAAGGCCACCAAGGTACTGTTCAGCTTGCACTGTAGTGGAGAAAAATTTCATTTGGCGCATTAGCTTCAAGTATAGGGAGGGAATCTGAAAAAGTTCTGCTGTAAATGTAGATCATTTGAAAAAGAAGTTATTCCTTATGTGTTTTTTGTTTTTTTGTTTTTTAACAGAAAGACATTAAATGATGCAGCTTACTTTGGATAAATAAAGCAAAGAAAACATCAGTGTTTTTGTCAGGATCTAGCAGTGGTAACTTGTAGCTCCAGCCTGCTTGGTTTGATCCTGAGTGGTTTTCTGTTTAAGTCGAGTCAAAAAGTTAATATATATAGCCAACCATATATAGCTGAAGCAGTACAGAGTGAAATGAGACATCTTTTTTTTCCCAGAAGCCTGGTGCTCCATAAAACAACAAAACTGCACCACACAAAATAGAGCTACATAACAGAACACAGAGCTAAGGACTAAAGTAAGTTCTCCTAGCCACATAAAGTGCATCGTGTGCAAGACAACGAGTATTTTAGTATACTGACTCGTATCCAGTATATTTTCTCTGTGTACATGGGGTTCTCTGGGTTCTTCCCATAAGCTTGCCAATGAATACAGTTACGTTTTATTTCTTCAATCCAGCCAGAATATGTTCCCAGAATGGACATCAGCTCAGGATCAGGATAAAGTGCAAATTGCTTACAAAGTCATTATGAACGAATAGCTATAAAATATGCATCCTATTGGCTCAGCTGTGTCCAGTATTATTTATTTATTTTTGGTTTGTTTGCACCCATAACATGTATCCACACAAAGAAAACTGGTCCCGTATCATGAAACCTTGACAATAATTATGAAATCCCAATGCCGTTATTCTTTCATATCGCAAACCTTCACTTACATCCTCACTCTTTGGATATGTGGAGTCATAATCATATAATCATCATAATCGCCACCTAATCCAAATGCGTGATCACATCTAACACGTTCTTCTTATTTCAGGTGAAAAAGGAGACGCAGCAGCTGAGAGAGTTTGAAGAGGGTCTCGTAAGTCAGTACAAATTCTACTTGGAGAATCTGGAGCAGACCGTCAGAGGTGAGAGATGCTCTCATAAGAGGGAGTATGCAGTGTGTGAACGGTGTCGTGATCAGCTGTGTCTTGCACTGCAGACTGGAAGCAGAAGAAGATGAAGGGCAGTCAGGCCGTGGCTCTGGCTTCCTATAAAGGCCTGGCTGAAGTGGCCATTAAGTGTCTGTGTGAACTCCTGGTGGCTTTGCCACACTTCAACTTCCACAACAACATCATTGTCGCTGTGGTGGGGCTGATGAATGACCCGGTTAAGAAGGCAAGTCAGGCAGCTTGTAGTCTCAGCAAAGAGACGTTTTTTTATCCTGATGTGCACTAATCCAGAGTAATACAGTGTCTTATGTTTGCACGTTTGATGTAGCTGACAATATATCTTATTGGTGTGTCTATTATATATCTTTAATCTAGTAAGAGGATTTGTCATGGTACCTGTGAAGGACAGTAAAGCAAGACACAGATATGACTCCAATCATTTGCATATTTTCAGGTGTCAGTGATGTGCTGTGAAGCAGTCAGCCATCTGCTAAAGCAGGACAAGCTGGGCCAGGCTTCGCTAGCCACAGTGAGGGTTATCTCAGGAATGGTCAAAGGCAGGAACTACAACGTCAAACCAGAGGTATGAGTGGGTTAAATTCACAGTACTTTTTTTGTTGGAGATGGATTTTGGTGGCTATTGGTGAATTGCACAGTTTTTTTTTTTTTTTCCATCCAATTCATCCATCCAATCCATCCATTATAGAAAAAATTTATGTAGGAATTTAGCCCTGGTGATCTTTCTTCAGCATTGGTCAGCTCTATATAATTTGTGTATGTATTCAATATATATAATTTGCTCACATTACAAAGATTGTCAAATGCCAAATTATTGGTTTGTTTGTGTGTGTGTAGGTCCTGAACACATTGCTGTTCCTAAGGATAAAAGAGGTGGATGTGAAGAAAGACACAGAAGACCTGGCCCCTAAACAAAAGTTTATGAAATTCAAAGAGAAGAAGAAGAACCTGTCCAGGATGCAAAGGAAGGTCAGCACACACCTACTGTTTAATATTCAGTGAACTTTTGCTCTCTGGGTTTTCTTTTTTCTTTTCAAAGCTGAACATCTTCTGTCCTCCATAGTGGAAGAAAGCTGAAGAGAAACTTCAAAAAGAGCTGCTAGAGACTGAAGCATCCGAGAGCAAGGACAAGAAACTCAAGCTGGTGAGTGCTTCATAAAAAACACAAGAACATTGAGGATTAATTGTGTTTTTTTTTGTCGAATAAGACTCTCACGTCTTTGTTTTATACCTGCAAAGTACATGATGCAGGTAAAGTAATTTTGAGAAAAATTGCTAACAGTCTAGTAGCGTTGCTATTCGAGTAGTTAGTAGGTGGTGGGGCTGGCGATTTGACCATTTATAATATTGATGTATTTTTTTAATAAATTGCTATAGATACGGGATCAAACTGGGTAGTTTTGAAAACAGTTCATAACTTTCACACTTTCAGTGCTGTTTTGCTGACACTTTGTAAGCTGAATTATATATTATCATATTATTCCATAATAACACTAAAATTTTGTAAAGCTGCTTTGAGACAATGTCTGTTGTGAAAAGCGCTATAGAAATAAACTTGACTTGATATATGAAATTGATTTGTGATATTTTGTACAGTACACTTTTTTACAGAAATTCTTATGAAAAGACGCATTACTGTTACTGGTGGTAACATAAAAAAAATCTCATAGCTACGCCAACTAAAATGAGCTTTGTCAATGCAGAAGTGAGTTACAAGGCTGTAGCAGTCACACATTTTAACACACAACTAGAGGTATGCAAAAAAAAAAAAAAAGGAAGGAGTATAGTAACTTTAAATAATTTTTCACAATCGTAGTCAGAAGACAAGCATCCCAGCATGCACACATCAGCAAACCAGTGTCTCACTGTCTGTTCCTATAAGTGCTGCAGATTCTGGTTCTTGGCTGCTGGGGATAGAACCTGGTGTGGTCTTCTGCTGTACTATAAATAGTGATGTCAGCCTACAGACCCCCCAGTCACAGATCTATTCTTTTGTTGTTTTTGCACAAATGTGCATGATGTAATGCGCTGATTGGATAGCAGCCAATCTGTTCCTTTTAAATTGGACAATCACTCTATATCCAGGGCTTTGTGGTAGTAAACAAGTAATACGGAACCATTGTGAAGCTAATGAATTAACAGTGTCCCGGATGTTTTGTTTTAGAGGTAGTACAAATATGTTGTTATAAACTGTGAATTGAATTTTTCTCCTTGTTGTATCGTTCCACATGATGCATGTCTTTAGATATTTATGACGTTTTTCTCTTCACGTTCTCCAGCACACAGAGACCCTCAACATTGTGTTCCTGATCTACTTCAGAATATTAAAGAAAGCCCAGAAGTCCATCTTGCTTCCCTCCGTTTTAGAAGGTTTAGCAAAGTAAGTGACTGATGATTTTTTTATTTATTTATTTTATTTGTATCAGAGATCTTCTCCATCGTGACAACAGTAATCTCTCGAGCTCGCAATTGTCTCAAAATGGCTAATTTTTTTTTCTTAAAGGTTCGCTCACCTTATTAACTTGGAGTTCTTTGATGATCTGCTGGCAGTGCTTCATAATTTAATCATGTCCGGTGTAAGTATTTTATACCTAGAGTAGTACGTTGCTGATTATTTTGCAGGATAAACCGATCAGTAACCTGGATCAAGAAAAGCATTCCTCTGTCTCTCCTGCTAAAAGAGTTACACTGACAGTTTAGCTTGGTTTATCCACCTTTTTAACAATGTACATTATTATAGAGCAGTGTTTTATATAGCTATAGAGTTTGATTTAACCCTAATGACTAAGCCAGAGTTGATTAATCCAGGAGGTCAAAGGGGGAGAACCCATGAGAGGAACCAGACTCAAAATATCTTCAGTATATTAAGAGTCAAATTTAAATTCAGTAGAGTTTTAGCTATAAGTCTATAATATTCAGGTGAATGTAATTTCAGAATAAGGTTTGGAGAGAACATAAAGATGCTAGACAGTAATATATTTGAATGTGGAAAAATTGTTTTTTTGGTTAGGTTTTTTTTTTGGTGGGGAAACAAATATACACATTGCTCATGCATTTTTTTAATACGAACTGTAGTATAAATAAATAGTTTAGTATTTATTTCAATCTGCTACTTATTTATAGGATATCTAGTGTATGTGCGGTTACGACAGATCAAAACGAGACCATTCTCTCAAAGTGAATTTTAAAATGGGAACCTTTGAAAATGGAAATGCAGTGAAGTTCACACATCATTGTTAAATAAATTGTAATAATAAATAAAAAATTGAGTTGAGACTTCTAAAGGAGCAGTTTAGAACCTTTTGTTACGTTTATTTATTAAACAAATTAAATGTACGTAATCGCTGTTCATCACTTGCTTTCCTGTCTATCTTTAGGATCTGTCACACCGAGAGAGTCTTCACTGTATCCTCACAGCCTTTCACATCCTCTCAGGTCAAGGTGAGTGGTGTTTTCTTTTGTTGTTGTTTTTGATTTGGTCTTTTGTTTTCTTTTTGTCACCCTCAGATTCTTTTATTCTTTATTCCCACTGCTCTCTTCGACAGGTGAAGTGCTCAAAATCGACCCCCTGCAATTCTATAATCACTTGTACAAAACCCTGCTTACGCTGCATGCAGGTAACCTTTCAACGTTTCACTGATCTGACTCAGAGATATTCGATGAAGGCGAGACGGTTTCTTTTGTGCTCGGAGCACTAACGAGGTTTATCTCTGGCAGGCGCGTCGAACGAGGACACGGGCATTGTGCTGCAGTGTGTGGACGTGATGCTGAGTAAGCGCAGGAAGCAGGTCAGCTTGCACAGAGCGCTGGCCTTCCTCAAGAGACTCAACACACTCTCCCTGCACGTGATGCACGACTCGTGTGTGGGCATCCTGGCAACTAACCGAGCACTCATACATGTGAGAGATACAGAATTCCCTGTTAATCTTTTTTTATATACAGTATATCTAATTTAATTATTGTTCATTATGTTTGGTTTACTGATGAGCGAAGAAAACAGGCTGTCACTAATTATTAGTTATGAATAGCCTGTTGTATTTTCATTCTTTTTTAATTGTATTTGATTTCAAAATGCCAAGTAATTTCCTTTATTATCGCTGCTTCTTTTTTTTAAATAAATCGGGCGAAAACACAGTTTGGCATGGTAAAGCGCTGACATATCACTCTATAAAGCTCAACATTATCAGTGATTGTGTTTGTTGTGTAGACTTTCCCCAAGTGTGACATCATGCTGGATAACGACATGCAGGGCAGCGGTGTGTATCTGCCTGAGCTGGATGAGCCCGAATATTGCAACCCTCAAAACACCTGCGTGTGGGAGCTGCACATACTAAAGGTACTACAATAACAATGAATTTCATTTCTGTGAAAAAAATGTTTCCCCAATTTGTATTCTCATCTGTAAGGCTTAACCGTTATAGGCTTGCCCAGATATATGAGCAAAGGTTTTGAGACACCTGAATTTTCTTGAACTTGAACTACGGAAGTAATATATTATATTATATATCCATTTTATGTTTTCATTGGACAATACTAAAGAAATGAACTTGGATATACTTCAGAGTAGTCAGTGTGCAGCTTGTATAGCAGTATAGATTTACTGTCCTGTGAAAATAACTCACCATACAGCCATTTCTGTCTAAATAGCAGGCAAAAAAAGTGAAACGTGAACATGTCAAAACTGTCTATTTTGTGTGAGCCCCATTGTTATGTAGCATTGCCTTAATCCTCCTGGGCATGGAATTCACCAGAGCTGTACAGGTTGTTGCTGGGATCCTCTTCCACCTCTCCATAATGACATCACAGTGCTGCTGGATGTTAGACACATGGCGCTTCTCCACCTTCTGCTTGAGGATCCCCACAGGTGCTCAATAGGGTTTAGGTCTGGAGACATACTTGACCACTCCATCACATTCAGCTTCCTCAGCAAGGCGGTTGTAATCTTGGCGGTGTGTTTGGGGTTATTTTTTGTTCAAAAACTGCAGTTTGGCCCAGTTTCTGAAGGGAGGGCATCATGTTCTGCTTCAGAAAGTCACATTACATGTTAGAATCCATGTTTTCCTTAAAGAACTGCGGCTCCCCAGTACCAGCAGCACTCATGCAGCCCCAAACCATGATGGTGCCACCACCATGCTTGACTGTAGGCAAGACAAAATTTTCTTGGCTTTGCCACACATGCTGGGCCATCTGCGCCAAACAAGTTTATTTAAGTGTCATCAGACCACAGGACATGGTTCCAGAAATGCATGCTCTTGGACAGGTTGTCTTGAGCAAAATGTTTGCAGCCTGTCTTGTGAGCCAGCTTCAGAAGAGGCTTCTTTCTGTGATGACGGCCATGCCGACTGACTTGTTGCAGTGTTCAGCGTACGGTCTGAGCACTGACAGGTGGACCTTCCAATTCTGCAACCTCTAAAGCAAAGCTGCAGCACACATGCGTCTGTTTTTTGAAGCAGCTCTTGCACCTGACACACAGCACGAGGTCTCAACTTCTTTGATGGACCCTTCTTGGAAAACCTCTGTATGACCCTGGCCAGTGTACTGTAACTCAATTTGAGGGTGTTACTATATTTTTATAGCCTCGGTGTCTTTGTGAAGAGCAACAATTCTAATTCTCAAAAGAGAGTTCCTTGCCATGAGGTGCCTTGTTGAACATCCAGTGGTCAGTATGAAAGAATTGTACTTAAAACACAAATTTTAACTGCTCTAATACAAGATACACAAATTTGTATGGCCCTGTTAAGCAGACAAAAACATGAACATGATGAATAGGACATGTGGCTTTGCATGGTTAAGCGAAGTACAGCTGTTATCGCTTAGGGTGTATTTACTCTTGTTGCCAGTTATTTATCTAATGTACACAACATACATACATACATACATACATACATACACACATATATATGTGTGTGTGTGTGTGTGTGTATATATGTATGT
>JAAIIK010000044.1:6817877-6828624 GCA_014706435.1 Silurus glanis | reverse complement strand
TTTCAACTAATTGCCCAATTGCACAGCCTTACGAGCGTGCATATCATGAATGATGGGTCTTGTTTGTTTTCTGAGAATCTACTGCACCTACTGGTAACTTGTTTGTCACGTAGCAATAAAAAATATACTAAAAACCTGGATTAATCTGGTTAGTCACATTGTACTGCTATTATTTTGAACATAACTGTACATCCTCTAAGTCACAGAACTTGACAAAGGAGGGGAAGCCTATTCAAACAGGTCTTGCACAGAATAAAGAAGCACCAGGCAGGGCTTGCAAGCGGGATATTGTAGCAAGAATATGGCATGGAAGGTGACTACAGGGTATGGTGCCTCCAAGAGCACTGGATTTACAGATGGAAAGATTATTAGTGATGTATTGGAGTAATACGAGATGATGCTGGGGTATGAGTAAGGGATAAGGCAAGTGTAGAAGTGCTGGTGTTTCTAACTTTTGTGATTTGGCTTTTCCACTTAGCATCTCTCCAGAGAAATCATTCTACCACAGTTTGCTCATGTTTCTCAAACGCTAGCTGAAACTATTCTTTGAACCTTTTCAAGCTAGCATCCACTGCTTCTCTTTGAACCGTCTCTCTATTAAGAGATATGGTAATGAATTGTTCGAAGTCAGCCCCTACAGTATTAACTCAATTTGTTATGGCCAAGAAATCCCATTTTACAAGCTCTAACTCTGTCTGATAATTCTTTACATTAAACATTATTTTTATCATCATCTTTTCTTTGATTAGAGAGACAAAGAAAGCTTAAGAACAAAATAACTTCTGCATCTGGGTTGATCCTGGCTACAAAAACAACCCTGCTGTAAAATCTACCAACAGATTTACTGTACCATGGCAGCCATAGGAGTTCCTCTTATGTTTACCGCTATGTAACACTTAATGAAACCCCGGTTACACTACAATATACACTTTGGAAATCTCTGTGTGCAGACAAAAACACAAAACAATCATTCTTATACACTAAACATGTCTAATATATTAAATGATGACAACATATCCACATGCCAACCACCCGCAACCACCGTTCTATTATATATATATATATATATATATATATATAAAAATACACACACACACACACACACACACACACACACACACACAGTATCTCACAAAAGTGACACATTACAGCAATCATTTAATATGTCCTCTCAAGGGACAATACTATAGAAATTAATCTTGGACATATTTTAGAGTAGCAATGTGCAGCTTGCATAGCAGTATAGATTTACTGTCCTCTGAAAATATCTCAACATACAACCATTATTGCCAAATAGCTGGCAACAAAAGTGAGTATACCCTAAGTGATAGCTGTACGTTGTGTAACCATGCAAAGCTACATTTCCTATTCATCATGTTCTTTTTATGTCTGCTTGAATAATAAAGATAATGATTAATAAAGATTTGTGTATCTTGTATTAGAGAAGTTAAAATTTCATGCTTTAAGTACAATTTTCTTATACTGACCACTGAATGTTCAACACAACACTTCATGCCAAAGAACTCTCTGAGTATTTGAAAATTAGAATTGTTGCTCTGGCCTATATTCCCATCCACAAATGGCCTATATTCCCATCCACAGTTGCAGCAATTTTTCACCAAGATCTTCTCCAGCACATCCCAAAGATTTCACAATTTGAGCCCGCTGAATCCTGGATCCTTGGAATCTGCCCATGCCATCAGTGAAGAAAAAAATTTAAATTGATGGAATATCCGGTCATACAGTATATCCAGGCAGTCAGCTGACCTTATTCTTTGGGCACATAACATTGCTAAAACTACTCCTGACCAACAGCATCAACCCCAGATCATAACACTCCCCCCCACAGGCTTGTACGGTAGACACTAGGCATGGCTACATCAGTTCATCTGCCTCTCTTCTTACCCTGATGCGCCCACCACTCTGGTACAGGGTAAATATGAACTCATCAGAAAACATGACCACCTGCCATTGCTCCAGAGTCCAATTTTTATGCTCCCTAGCAAATTGCAGCCATTTTTTTCAATTAGCCGCACTGATAAGCATTTTTCTTAAGGCTACACAGCTGTTTAGTCCTAATCCCTTGAGTTCCCTTCACATTGTGCGTGTGAAAATGCTCTCACTTTCACTATTAAAAACAGCCGAGTTCTACTGTTGTTTTTTTTTTGTTTTTTTACGATTTGATTTCACTAAACGTTTAAGTGATCGCCGATCACGATCATTCAAAATTATTTTCCGACCACATTTCTTCCTCGAAGATGATGGTTCACCACTATCCTTCCAGTTTTTAATAATGCGTTGGACAGTTCTTAACCCAGTTTTAGTAGTTTCAGCAATATATTTTCTTTGCTTGATGCATGCCAATAATCTGGCCCTTCCAAAAAAAAGGAAAAAAAGGTTTTATATATATATATATATATATATATATATATATATATATATATATATAAAACTTAGGAACCTCTCCAGTACTCTCACCATTAATGTTTTCCACTTCATTGTGTCTGAGCACCAAAGTGACCAGTCTTGCTTGAGTGTTCAGGCCAAGCTCTGGTGCCCTCTGTAGGTTGTTGTAGGAAAGATTGAGATGTTTGAGCTCACAGAGTGGCTGAAGACAGAAATATCACATATTATACCACACATGTACAATACAAATTATATAATGTAGAAATTTGCATAAAAAACTAAAGGAGAAATTGTAGTTTGCCTTCAAAAATTCAGCACATTCCTTGATCTTGTTATGGCTTAAATCCAGTGACTTCAGCACATTCAACAATCTCTGAAAGAAAAAAAAAAACAACGCTAAAATTAGCAGGCACTACTGAACCCTTGTGGAACAATCAATACTAAATCCAACAATTTCATGAGTTGATTTGATATCTACATCAGCAGAGAAGCAGAGAATTGTTGTGCATTACCAGGGATTCATCAAGACAGGAAATAGAATTGTAGCTGAAATTCAGAGTGTGAAGTTCTAACCAAGGCAGGGCTGTACTGAGATCTCCTCCACAGAGTAACAGCAGCTCCTTTAACACACAAAGTACACTTTAGAACTCTGGATTATGACAGTAAAAATAAGCATGTTAATAACAGAAACTGATACCTTCAAACTGTTAAGGCTTTTAGAGCAGGTGAAGACTTCCAACTGAGCGTAGATACCACATAGCCCTTGTAAACAATGAGGAGGAATTCTTTTCAGCTGGACCCACACAAACCAAGTAGTCCAGTAGGTGGTACATATAAAAAAATATAAACAAACTAAACCCACATATATAAATTTAGATTAATATAAATTACAAATATATGAAATTGTTGCTGTTATTTAAAAAATACATTTATGTTGTAATGTTTCTTCAGCTTTTATTGGTCATCAGAGCAGATTATTGATATGGTCTGCATATTTAAACTGAAACTAGCTTGGTGTTCTGTCTGTGAATTGAACCTGGGCCATGGCAGGGAACCATAAAAAACATTGCATGCAACATCCACAACTTTTCTTTGACACGGTTAAAAAACTGCAAAATGCAGTGATTAAATTACAAATGTTATTATAATGTTAGCTTACCTCCAAGTGCTTGAGGGACTTAAAGGGGTAAATTTTCACAATGGACTGGAGTCTTAGCCCAGGTGGATGAACAAGCTGTTTTAGCACACAATAATAAATATTGTCAACAACTCTATGCAAAGCTTCTTTTAAAATCTCAATACAATAGTATTTTCTTAAAGCTAGTATGAATTATGAAGTTCAGCTGTCTTAAGGTTCCACACCATTCTGTTTATGCTTACTGCTTTATTCATTATATGTAAAGGTCATTATATGTAATATGTAATATGTCTAGGTCAAATTATTGATAAACATGGCATTAACTTTTATAAATTGCAGTTGTATATTTCAGCAAAGTCAGATAGACCAGGTTAAGTTTTAAATAGTGAGCAGGTTTAGATTCCTCATCCCTGCGATGCTTTAATTACCTTCATCACTGAAGATTTCAACTGGTCCGATAACTCTACACAACGGCTCAAAAAATCATGTCAGTATCAGTACTTCTTGAGAAGGCTGGGGAAATTTAGCATGTTATACCAAATCCTCAGAAGCTTCTTTATGTGTGCAATTGAGAGCATCCTCACTAGCTATAAAAACATGATCATTGTTAACATATCAGATTTTTTGCAATATTTACACGTTGTGCCTCCAGGTTAACGAAGGTTTGTGCATGCGTGGGAAAAAGAAAGGTGAGCGTGCAAGTTTTTGGGGGTGACTTTGCGGGCGGTCAAGTCCAGCAAAGCCTTCTCTGCTGGCCTAAACACTATCAGAAGCACTGACCTACATTTACAACATAAATTCTAATATTTGTTCCATGAAAGTGTATTAATTTATTCCCAACAGTTTATTCTCTTCATTTTGTAGTGTATCTCTTGGCTGCACTGCTTCCAGTAGGTTTATGTGGAAGTTAGATTTTTTTTGTCCAATCAGATTTCAGCCTCTATGTGCTGCCATGTCAATCTAATCTGCCCAGGGCCTTCAAAGTCTGTAATGCTGGCCTTGTCTTCCCAAAAGTTTCTTCCCTCAAGCCATCAGGCTCCTCAATACACAGAACTGAACTTAAACTCACGCACACACACGCACGTGACTGATCTGTACAACCCGGACTCAACACACACTCAGGCAGACACACACAGCACCACTCATATTACATCACTTCTTTACTACAAACTGTTTACATGCCATCTTTGCACATCTTTTTTTGGACTGCTGCTATTGCTCTTTTACACAACATTTTGTTTACATTTTTGTTAATTACAATGTTCACGTTACTCTTTTTCAAACCGCAGTGTGCAATATACAACAGGTTTATTGGCGGCGCGATTTTGTGTATTTGTCTTACACTGTCTTGTGTTGTCTTGCACTTTCCGGTATTGTCTTGCACTGTCTTGTGTTGTCTTTGCACTGTTTGCACCAGGTTGCACACGATGCACTTTATGTGGCAAGGACACTTAGTCCTTAGCCCCGTGTTTTCTGTGATTGTTGTTTTATGTAGCCAGGGGTTCAGGAGAAACGTTGTTTCATTTCACTGTGTACTGCATCAGCTATATATGGTTGGAATGACAATAAAAGCTTCTTGACTTGACTCTTTACCGTAGAGAATGTTAGCAATGGGTCTGTTTCTTTAACCAATCAGATTTTATATTCGCCACACAGGGCGAGCTAGCCTGCCCAGAATAGCTTTAGCATTTTTCCGTCCTCTAATTGTTTGGTCAGAGGGAAACTGTTACAGCCAAACTGCAGCTGCATAGCTGGGCACCTAAAAAAAGTAAGCGAATGTTGTAAACGTCGTGTTTATTTTATTTATATATCACAAGGCTCTACAGTGGGTGGTAAGATGTGTTCAAACCACTGCTGGAACACTGCTGAAACACTGCTGGAACCAACACTGGAGAATCTCTACCAGGTCAGAGTAATCAGGAGAGCCCTCCGTATCATTAAGGACAGGCTTTTCACAGCTGGATACATTTCCAAGTATAAACAGTTTTTAGACAGGCCACCAGGTTTGTGAGCAACACTCCTTAACTCCTCCCCAATCACAGCAGACATAGTTTGATCTTTGATCTAAAGATGTGTCAAACTTAACACCACCCTTCCTACACATACACATTTTAATGTAAATAACAATTTAATAATGTATCATTTATAATTTATGTATTAAAATGTAATTAAATGGTGTAACATACTAATTCCTTTACATATGACAAGCTTTTGAATCTTTAATCTTTTTAAGAATATGAACAGGACATTAAACAGTGGATGCTTATTAACTTCCTTCAACTTAATTGTGACAACACACAAATACCTTTTTTAAAATAATTGGCATCAGCCGATTGTGGTGCAAATTCGGAGGATTGTTAGGCAGGCACATCTAACACACCAAACCGTGAGTGTACATTCTGTGCTTGTGATGGAACACAACTCTCTCATACCAGCAGGTGGTCTTAGTTTGTATTTGGCATCCAAACAGGGAAAACGGAAAAGCTAGAACTGTGAATACATAAAGTAAGTAGCGATTACACCTGCCACAATCAACAGATTCGTGTAGCTTTTTTCAATCATGTCTGCTAAGACAGGAGTAAGAATGACAAGAGTGTCCTCCTTTTTTTTCATCGTTGATGCAGAACAAAACTAAAGCTGACCGATGCTCAAAAAAAAAAAACATTCTCAGATGGTTGACCGTCAACTTGTGTGTCCCAGGCTTTAAGTTCTCTAAGTAGCATTCGTACTTAATCTAGCTTAATAAATTTCATTAGTTTCACGATGCGTTTAAAGAGTGAATGAGGTAAAATTTTTTGGTACTGTATTGTCAGTGAGCTTTCAACCAGGCTCGGGTACCAAAATCTGCTAGCAAGTGCACTGATTGTGTTGTTTAATAAAAGTTTAATTTAAGCAATTTTCTGTATCATGTCTTATTAATTAACCGTTGGATTTTATTAGATGAATAGGGAAAAAATAAAATCGGCCAAACATATCAGGCAAAAAAAAATATTTTTAAATATCAGCATCGGTGAGAGAAAAACATCACTTGACCCCTAACTATGACCACATGCAAATAGAAGTAAACCTTCAGATTATATAGTATCTCTAGATGGTGTTCTCCAATCTTTCATTTGACATGATGACAATATTACTACTATTGTAATATTATTTCTATAATATTATTAATAATAAGGCTAGCCTTCTTTCATCACAGAAATATCTAAATAGCCAAGCAGAAAGTAATGCCTTAGTGTCTACGTGTTCTAGAAAGTGCATAAACAAGCTACAGTTTGTCTAGAATGAAAGAAGAGTCAGAAGATATGACCACATAACCCATATCTTATCCATACTGCACTGGTTAAAAGTCCAGTTTTACAATGATTATAAAATACTACTATGGGGGTATAAAACACTGCATGTTCTCTGGATTTTGTAATCCCTCACCCCATTCCCACCAGAATATCCAGTGTCACACAGATAAGTATTGGTTCATTCATTAAGACAAAGTTCACATAGCCATGACCTAAACCCTCCTAGATCCTAGATCCCTATCAGAAATAGAAAAAGAGCCTCCTATTTCTGAACTTTTCACTGACTGAGCACATTAGATTACAGTTAACATTAGTGGCAGCTGGTTGTGGTATTAGGTGGAGTCGTAAATCTATTAGAAACTATTTAAAAAAAAAAAAAAAAAAGATAAAACTGTTTAATTAATGAAATAGAAAAAATTTACTGTTTCAACCAAGTCTATAGTGTTCTAATGGGTTATACTTCATAATTAAATGTTGCCCTACTTAATGTCTTTTTTCTTTTATAGCCTAAAAATTGCTGTTTTCAACAGAGAGGTAATTTTGGTGGCATTCTACAAACCTAGTTAACTGATTTTATTTGAAAATACAATGTCAAATAAATGCTGAAAAAGACTATCCTTAAATATCCAAGGGTTCTAACACCCACACCTTTTGTCTATTATGCATGTCAACAAGAGTGTCTGGTGTTTTCACTATAGGAAAAATGAAAACTATTCTTTTGCATAATTCAAATAATAACTTATAACTTAGCTGCATAATATAAAAACACACTTTCAGTATTATATAGAACAACCCCAACTACTAAAAAAGTTGGGACGCTGTACAAAATTTAAATAAATACATAAAATAAATACATAAATAAATTTTATTCACAACAGAACATAGGAAATGTTTTTTATAGAAAAAGAGTAATTTGATGGCTGCAACATCTTTAAAAAGTTGGGATGGGCCAACAAAAGGCTGGAAAATTAAATACTACTATAAAAGAAACAATTGGAGGAACATTTTGCAACTAATTAGGTAAACTGGCAACAGGTTTGTAACACAATTGGGTATGAAAAACAATTTTGCCTGAGAGGGGCAGATGTTTCAGAATCCTGTTTCAGACGCAAATAAAACAACATTCCTCTCCCAAAACAGCAATGAGTCTCTTCAATTCCCAAATATATATATATAGTGGTACCTCAGAATACGAATTCAATTCGCTCCGGAACACGTTTCGCACTCACTGATACGAATTTCCCCATTAGGAATAATGTAAAGTGGGATAATTCGTCTTGAACGACCCTAAATATATAGGGTCGTATAATATAAAAATACAACCAATATGCACTAATATTATTTAGTATTTAGCATTTAATGAAGGTGCCTTAACATCTAAAAGAGGAAAACATTATCTTTACTGGGTACTTAACCTTTGAGAAGAATGAATGCTGGCATGATGGAGATGATGTTAGGAGAAGAAGGAGGAAAAATTATTGTTTGGAAGGAGACGAATCGCCTTCCACTATGATTTCGGGCAGACTGTCACGCTGTTATTTTTCTCTTTTTTGATTTCCGATACGAACATTTTTTATGTATTTCGAAAGGTATTCTAAATTATATGTATTCGGGGGCATTCGTATTCAGAGGTAACACTGTAGATTGTTCCCATATGTATAGGGGATGCTACACAGTGGTTAACTTGGCTCTGTCAAACCTTTTTTGCAACATGTTGCTGCCATCAAATAAAAATTTTTTTAATTAATAAATTTTTTCAGTTTGAACATTCAATGTTTTATATGTTCTATTGTAAATAAAATAGGGGTTAATGAAATTTGAATTTTGAAATTTGAAAATTAATTTGTTTTTTATTGATATTTTACCCAGCGTCTCAACTTGTTTGGACAAGGGGTTGTATGATTATTTTAAAAGAATAATCATTAAACAACAATCATGTAACCCAATTATTAAATGTGGTGAGATTTACTTTAAAAGTTGCCCTATAATTTATAAAGGCTCCAAAAGATGCAATATATTGTTCACATCCATACCTAAAGAGCTGCATTGCAGCTCCTTTATAAAATGTTCCTTCAAGCTTGCTAATCCCATACCTTAAGCGAGACCGTCTTCTGTAGCATGTCGAACAGAAACTGCACCTGAAGCAGTGACGTGGTATCGGCTGGGTGTGATGGCAAAGCCAAGAAGCTGTGCTGTCGTGGGTGTGAAATCAAGTACTGTTCAAAGAGATGTGTCAGGTGCTGTATGCAAGCCACCTGCAGAGTCAAAGTGCTTGAGCCATCTAACACAGAGTCTCCTAAAAATGCAAGAGAACAACAACAAATAAAACCACCACACAGTTAAATGTTCAAAGGACAAAATACAGATTAAATTCAGTAGAGGGTAACAAAGAGGATAGTACCATTATTCCGCAAGAGCGTGGAAAGGTTGTGCACAAGAATGGACTGGCCGCCCTGGGTATCAGACATCCTCAGGGAATTAACTACCATTAAAACGAAATGCAGAAAAAGTACAAATCTCAATATGGTTCATATAACAGATTACAAGACAGGTGCATTTAATCTAGGCTAGTGACCAGTAATAGAAAACATTGTTTTAAAATGTGATTCCTCTAAGCAACTCTCCATTTTTGGATGTCGGTTGATCGTAATATGAAACTGCAACACACCCGACTCTGCTGTAACATGGTGCTTAAAACGTCTGTTAAAATGCATTGTTGTTTTTTTTTTTTGCAGTTTTTTGTTTTGTTTTTTTATTTGCTAGACAAAACGCATTCTTGTCCTGTATACGTTTTCGTATTACATTAAAATCCTACGCTATGATTACATCAAATAAATATCTAAATAAACACAAAACGTCTAGACAACGCGCTAAGCAATAACACATTAAACAAATAAAACTTCGTTCATATATATTCTTACTTTAAATGACAACGCTTGTTACCTTCTGTGTCAACCAAAACAATACTGAGACATTACAGTGTGCGAAGTACTGATCTATTTACAATACTTTCCGCTCTTTCCTTGTTTTTCACACGTTTGACCGTTCTGCTTCCTGTCATGTGAGCAATATGCGAACGTATGGTGGCCTGGACTTCTCAAACGAGTGGTATATGTAGAAACGCGAAATGATTGCTGCGTTGCTGGTCCGTTGCTGCGAAACGTCAACGCGTCCGCCATCTTGGTCCGGTCAAGAGTTCCCTGTAAGCAAATGCAACTAGACGGAAAAGCTGCTTTTTACCTGGTTAAAAATAAAATATTTATTTATTAATCGATATCAGTAGTTTATGATCTAAAAATCCAGCTACTTAAAATATTAGATATTAGCGTTAGACTAGTTAGAAAATTATTTAATAAGGAATTGCGAAATCTTACACTTGTCATTTATATTGTTGTTTTTTGTTCTTGGTTAAGAATTTTGGAGACACATCTAATGTAATAGAAAAAATAATTATGCTTCAGGTCAGAAAATACCTCGTTCACTGTGAAATACTGGGAAACATCTAAATGTTGCACCTTAAGTAATCATTTTTCCATAATTGGGAAAATTGAACAAACTTTGAACAGCAAATAAAAACACACTGGCAGGCTTCTTTCTGTATTTTATAGCACTTAAATTATGCAATTATTTACACATATAAACTCCAAAACAGACAATAACAAAGATAGCTCTTTATGGGAATTCATGTAGTGTGATATGGTACAACAGTGCATCACATATATTTATAATATAGTATAAAGTAATATGTAATAGGAAATGATTTATATACAGTAGTATACCTATATGAATAAATACAAATAACAATAAAATAAATACAGCAAAATTAAAAAATAATTAATAGAATAATAATTATAATAGTATTGTGTGTGTGTGTGTGTGTGTGTGTGTGTGTGTGTGTGTGTGTGTGTGT
>JAAIIK010000044.1:6794523-6817867 GCA_014706435.1 Silurus glanis | reverse complement strand
TGTGTGTGTGTGTGTGTGTGTGTGTGTGTGTGTGTGTGTGTGTGTGTAGCATATAGCATGTATGTATAATACTGTAATTATATAATGTAAAATACTATTGCAGAATACAGACAATAACAAAATACAGCGGTGCCCCTTCCTGATTTCTTTTTTTTTTTGCATGTTTGTTACACTTTGATATTTTAGATCAGTGGTCCCCAACCCCCCGGACGCAGACCGGCACCGGTCCGTGGGTCAATTGGTACCGGGCCGCACAGAAAGAATACATAACTTACATTATTTCCATTTTTATTTATTATCTGATTATGAACGATGTTTTATTTTGGAAAATTACCGGATTCCTTCTTAAAGTGGCTGCTCCGGCCAGTAACACATAATCCATTACCGCTAAATTGAAACCCGCAAGCTAGCAAAATGAACAAAAAAACAACACAGTGGATTCACGTTTATTATAATATTTAGAAAATACCAGTGTTTGCCCCCCTGTTAAAACTGTGGTTTATCACACCTGTTTAGTTTTTCTAGCCACACCCAGGCCTGATTACTGCAACACCTGTTCGAAATCAAGAAATCTCTTAAATAGGACCTGCCTGACAAAGTAAAGTAGACCATAAGATCATCAAAAGCGAGACATCATGCCAAGATCCAAAAAAATTCAGAAACAAATGAGAAAGAAAGTAATTGAGATCTATCAGCCTGGAAAAGGTTATAAAGTCATTTCTAAAGCTTTGGGACTCCAGCGAACCTCAGTGAGAGTCATTATTTACAAATGGCAAAACATGAAACAGTGGAGAACCTTCCCAGGAGTGGCCGGCCGATCAAAATTACCCCAAGAGCACAGCGACGACTCATCTAAGAGGTCACAAAAGAGCCCACAACAACATCCAAAGAACTGCAGGCCTCACTTGCCTCAGTTAAGGTCAGTGTTTATGACTCCCACCATAAGAAAGAGACTGGGCAAAAATGGTCTGCATGGCAGAGTTCCAAGACGAAAACCGCTGCTGAGCAAAAATAATATAAAGGCTTGTCTCAGTTTTGTCAGAAAACATCTTGATGTTCCCCAAGACTTTTGAGAAAATACTCTGTGGACTGACGAGACAAAAGTTTAACTTTTTGGAAGGTGTGTGTCCCATTAAGTCTGGCGTAAAAGTAACACCGCATTTCAGAAAAAGAACATCATACCAACAGTAAAATATGGTGGTGGTGGTAGTGTGATGGTCGTTCGTGAAATCAAGCTGAAGCGAACTTAGGTTCTGCAGCAGGACAATGATCCAAAACACTCCAGCAAGTCCACCTCTGAACGGCTGGAGAAAAACATAATGAAGACTTTGGAGTGGCCTAGTCAAAGTCCTGACCTAAACCTGAATCGGTTCATGCTCGAAAACCCTGATTTACAACAATTCTGCATAGATGAGTGGACTAATATTCCTCCACAGCGCAGTAACAGACTCATTGCAAGTTATCGCAAACACATGATTTCAGTTGTTGCTGCTAAGGGTGGCCCAACCAGTTATTAGGTTTAGGGGGCAAACACTTTTTCACACAGGGCCATGAAGTTTTGGATTTTGTTTTCCCTCAATAATAATAACCTTCATTCAAAAACGGCCTGTTGTGTTCATGTGTTATCTTTTACTAATATTTAAATTAGTTTCATGATCTGAAACATTAAAGTGTGACAAATATGCAAAAAAAAAAAAGAAATCAAACACTTTTTCACACCACTGTAAATAGTGTGTAGTGAATAGTAACTTTCTTTTAAGGGGGAAATGTTTAAAACAGAGCTCTTGTTTTTTTTTTTCTTAGATTGGAAAAATATTCCAACACAACTAAAATCTTACTATTGACTGACTGTCAATTAATGCCATATTGACAAATATGCCAAAAGAAATTGTGTCATTCGTTGCTAACTTTTATTCTAAAATGTATCAATCCCATTACTGTGAGAATTAGGCATCTCTTATCAGCTGTTAGACTATCAATTTTAGTTGACATCCTCAATTCCTATGGCCTTTAATATCTTCAATTACTTCAATGATAGATATATAGCTAATAACCTTGATACTGAAAACTAAAAAGGAGACTCTTTTTAATAAAATTGGAGGCTCATCTGTCTTCTCATTATTAATTACAAAATATTAATTTGGACTTAGACAAAAGGTAGCTGCTCCATCTGGCTTAAATCTGGTACCTCTCCTTGATTTCAGTTGTCCGGAGAAGTTTGTTAGGGATGTCCTATGTCCTGTACACTGTAAAAAATTATTCATGAATCTCGTAATTTTCATTAAAAAAAATGTATGCTGTAATTAAAAATAATGTGCATATTTCAAAAGATTGTTGTTCTGTGTTTGTTATAAAATATTGCTAAGCGACATAAGACAATAATGATAATTTTTTCTTCTGTTCATCTATGATAACTTCACACTTAAAACTCCGGAGATAACTGAACACTTTGATTACTTTTTATGCAATTTTGTAGCAAATATTTTTAGATAAATAAAATAATGTAAATTAGTTTATTTTGATATTTTGTAAAACTCCATTATGTAGATCATCCTCAGATTTGAAATAAAACATGGTCAGACTTGTGGTTTAGCTGTATCGAGTTTCTTAACTTAAACAAGGTAAATTTTATGCTTTTGGTGCTTAAAAACATACCTGGGCCCTCCTAATAAAAAAGACCCCAGACTTTTGCCACATGTCAAACTGTAGGGGGTCATGAGAATTGGGCTATTATCAGACTTCTGTCATTTTTATTCAGTCCAAGATACCTTTAGATAAACCTGCTTGACAAATTATTATGACTTTTAAAGATATTGTTTAACTGGTTTTGCCACCTGTCCACATATTAGAAAGTATAGTTTATCTTGACTCTTGATATCAGAACATCAACATCAAATTCTTGACCTTTTCCAACATGAAAGACTGCTCCTAAATCTCAACTTTCTTTCTCTGTTGATTGAGTCTTTGGTCCATCTGTTGGACTTTGGACATACACTTTGAATCTAAGCATAGATTTTTCAAGTGTGTAGTGAGACATACTATACGTTTAAAAAATGTGTTGCTTTCCCTTGCTACAAAGCATCAACTAATAATGGCTTACAACTTACATGCCAGTCCTGAGAACACCTCATTGTATGTGAGTAGTTTACAATACACCATAGGAACTTTTGCATGTAGCGATATATCTTGATATATATTTTTGATGCTTTGTAGCTTTGATGCTTTGTGCTTTGTAGCTCCTCTCATAACCTGCCCATGCCAGGGGGTGACATTGATGCCTCTTCTCACCCTGCCTATGCCATGGTCCCCAAACCACTCTATAATAACAATCTCTCCACATCTGCTTCTTAACCTAAGAAAAACCTATTCAGAAAAAAACATAATTAAACAAATATATTTTCAAACTAGACTTAAACCCTAAAATTGTGTCTGAGTCCTGAACACAACTGTTCCATTACTGTGGGGTTTTGTAAGAGAAAGCTCTGCTCTGTGATATTGTCTTCACTATTCGAAATTATATAAAATATATATACAGTGCAGTTCAAGTCAGGGCTCAGGCTGGGCCACTCTAGGAGATTTATATACCGTAGTTGTCTGTAAATCACAGTGTCATGTAGGAAGGTGAACCTTTATTGCAGTCTGAGGTCCTGTGAGCTGGGGAACAGGTTTTTATTGGGAATATCTCTGTACTTTGCTTCATTCATCTTTATCTCATCCCTGACCTGATTCCCAGTCCCTGCTGAGGAGAACACTTCCACAGCATGATGCTGCCACCATCATGCTTCACTGTTGAAATTGGGCAGGTGATGAGCAGGTGGTGCCTCGTTTGCTCCAGACATAACTTTTAGAATTAGGCCAAACAGTTTGATCTTGGTTTCATCAGACCAGAGAGTCTTGTTACACACATCCTTTAAACCTTCAGCAGGCTCCCATAGGTTGTGCACCAAGGAAAGGTTTTTATCTAGCCATAAAGCCCAGATCAGCGAAGGGCTTCAGTGACAGTTGTTCTTCTGTCACTTTGTCCTATCTCTCAGCCAGATTTATCATCAGCTTTTAGTTCCCCTCCCTTAAAAAGCCCATTCTCCCCCAATTGCTCAGGTAACAGTTTGCTGCTGACCTTTGCCATTTGAGAATTATGAAACCCAGTGTGCTGTTGGGAAGCTTCAGTTTTGTAGCCTTCCCCCTGATCCATGCCTTGCAACAATTTAGAAAAAAAATAGAATTTAATAGAATTTAACCAGAATTCTAAAGTTAGATTTAGCTTCCTTGTTGTCAGGAATACCCCTGCCACGCCCCCTTCGGCGGCTGTCAAACTTTGGCATTCCCCGAAGCACCTCGCTCCTTCTCTTGTGTGCCCCGCCCGCACGGAGCTGCTCGCAATCGGGCTTCATGGAGAACACCTGAGGCTCATTTCACTCACTCATCCCCAGCTCCTATATAAACCCCACATTCACCCACACTCCGCTGTCCGTTATTGTAGGTTCATGGTGGTATGTGTGTTCACGTATGCGGTTCCCGCTACGTACCGTCTCCTCCCGGACTCCTCGCTCTCCCCACGGCTGCGTCTGCCTTCCCAAGCGCACCCCGGAATACCGACGCTTCTCCGTCGCTGCCTCCGCGCCGCGCTTCCTCTGTAACGCACCGTGGATATTACTTACGGACTGCCTTTCGCCAGTTCAGGACTTTGTGGGCCGCGCTTCCAGAGCGCACCACCGGATTATCCCGATCTCTGCGGGTATTTTGTGTTGGCTCTGCCTTTTTTGTTAATAAACCACGTTTGCTGATATTCCGGCTTCCGCCTCCATATCCGCCGCGTAACACTTGTGGACTTGAAGGAAAACAATTGATTTGTGTATTTCGGTCAGACAGGAGTCTCAGAGGACTATAATGTTTGCGGATGATATTGTGATTTGTGGTGAGAGTAGGGAGAAGAGTGGCAGTATTGATTTGTGATATAAAGGTATCTGCAACAGTGAAAGGGAAAGTTTATAGGACTGTGGTGAGACCTGCTATGTTGTATGGATTAGAGACAGTGGCATTGACTAAAAACAGTATGTGGAACTGGAGGTAGCAGAGCTGAACATGTTGAGGTTTTCATTTGGAGTGACAAGGATGGAAAGGATTAGAAACTAGTTTATTAGCGGGGCAGCGCATGTAGGACGTTTTGGAGACAAGGTGAGGGGGGCGCGATTGAGATGGTTTGGACATGTGCGGAGGAGGGACATGGGTTATATCGGTAGGAGAATGCTGAGAATGGAGCTGCCAGGAAGGAGGAAAAGAGGAAGGCCAATGAGGAGGTTTATGGGTGTGGTGACAGAAAACATGCAGGTAGTTGGTTTGAAAGAGGCAGATGTAGAGGACAGGGGGTATGGAGACGGATGATCCACTGTGGCGACCCCAAATGGGAGAAACTGAAAGAAGATGATTCTGCCTTCCCGTGGCAGACTGCTAGAATGTCTGCTACTCGCTCTAGCGACCCTGGTTCGTGACCCGTCTTGTACCCGACAAAGATTCAGAAAAGGACCCATCAAAATGGAACACAAACAACAAGAACAAAAGGGGTAAATTAAATACACATAACAAACAAGGAGCAGGTGAGAAACATTAAACTGTTAGAAAGTAGGGGCCCAGTGGTAGCATCTGGTGGCCAAAACAAGAACAATCCCAAAATGTCCAGACCCTGACACCTTCCTGTTTATTCGTGACCTCCACACCACCTAATCTAAACACTAAAATTTTCTAACGGATAAAAATATATATGTATGCAATACGTGCTACACTGACACAGGACCACAGTTTGAATCTGATCACCAGCACTGCACACCTCAACATTGTTTAGCTGTAACAAATGAACATTCGGTGCCATTCAAATGAGGATTGGTTCCCTCTTGAGTCTGGTTCCTCTCAAGGTTTCTTCCTTATGCCATCTCTGGGAGTTTTTTCTTGCCACAATTTCCACCGGCTTGCTCATTAGGGACAAACTTACATTTATAAAGAAAATGTTTATTCATTTTTTGTCACACATTATCTGTGTTAGGCTGCTTTGAGACAATGTTCATTGTTAAAAGTGCTATACAAATAAAAATGTATTTAATTGAACAATTAATTTTGTTCACTGTTCTTACCCCTTATGTGTTCGTGGGTTCTTTGCTTTGTTCTGCTGATCAGTTTATCACTACTGCAGTTAGGACATCGGCAAGGAGCTCGGGAGATCACAATTGGTTTATTAATCATTAGAAGGTGAAACTCGTACATTCCACAGCCATTCTCACAACTCCCGCATAGACTGTTCTTTGTTTCCAAATCACTGTTTACTGTTTTATACCTGTATCTTTATTTGAAAGTTGTAGTATATCATTTATAACTTTATAAAAATAAATTTTACTCCTTACTATTTATTTAGCAATGTGATTTTCTTATTAACATAGACATACAGACTGGTCACGCAAATGCAATGCACGCTAATAACCTCCCCAGTTATCTTAGCAAAAACCAAACAGGACATTTTTTACAGTGTTTGACTTGCTTAGGTCTTATCTGACTGAATGTTATTAGTTGTAGATTCAAATGATGAGTTCTCTATACTTAGTGAGGTAAAAGTTTTGTTCCACAAGGATCTGTCTAATGCTTTTTTCTTTACATATGCTTGGTGAAAATATTTGTGGACATGGTATTAGCTTTCACTGTTACAGTCATATGGGACATTAGCTTAATAATGTTTAGAAATGTTTAAAGGACATTAGACAGTGAATGCTTGTTTACTTGTGTCTTCTGCTCATTTCTGATGGACCTCATGCAGTTAGAAGTTAGCTTTCTGATTAAGCTTTTCTGATTGTTCTCTCTGGCTGGTCTTTCTGTCTTATCATGTGCAGTAAAAGACCTTGGTATGATGCCAATATTTCCTTTAAAGCTCATGTGGACAATTTTACTACACTGAAAATACATTTTGTTGCTTAGTAAATGTAACTAATTAATCAAACTCTTTTCACTGATAATAATGTTTTTTTAAAGTTTACTAAAAATATTTAACTTTATCTAAAGTATATTGTCTGTAATTAAGACAAGCCATTTCCATTCATTTAACAGTAATTATTTAAAAAAATGAAGACCTAAATTCGGACACACACACATATGCTGGTTTGCGCATGCTCACTTACTTACCTACTTGAAGTCTCTTTGCCGTAATTGCACTTTCCTGAGCGGAAATTGTTCTTTCTCTCGTGACCCGTGGAAAATACAGAAACTGCATTTCGGATTTTGGTAAGGAAACTCAAAACATTTGTTCATGTTGTATGTGTGGTTTAACAGTGCAATATATAGCATTAATGTGTGTTATAAATTTTAAACAAGTAGTCCTGGCTATTACCTTCATAGTAGTATAGTGATATAGTGGTCCTGGGTATTACGTTTAGTGTCTTTTAATCACACTCTTGATTTCTTGATATTGAGGTTGGGTTCCGCTTTTAAGTCTGGTTCCTCTCAAGGTTTCTTTCTCATAACATCTAAGGGAGTTTTTCCTTGCCACAGTTGCCATGGCTTGCTCAACAGGGATAAATACACAAACAATCGTTCACCTTAACTGTTAAAACACCAATTGCTACCACCAAATTCTGGTGTACATTTCCCCACATTGGTGAAGAAGCGATATAGCTGCTAATTTTATCAACTGTGGTCAGCCCAGATAAATGCTGAATTCCAGCATATAACAACTATTGCATTTAAGACAACCTTCATGTCACAGTTGGATTATTATTTAAATCAGCTGATATCTGTATTCCTAAAAAAGAGAGGTGTTTCTTTGGGTGAAATATGTGTCTTTTTTATAGTCATTTGTTGTTTATTTTTGTTTCAATCATTGTTATTTTACACAGGAAAGTAATGTCAACTGTAAAAGAGCTGCAGTCCTCAGGGCACTTTGTCTCTACCTTGGTGAAGATGACAGACATCTTATTCGAGAGTATATAGTAAATGCAATTGCATTTTCAAATCACAAGTATTGTATCTAATATAATTGAAAATGATTTAAGAATTTAATGCTGTTCACCCAGTTGTTATTACAAACGCATGTTAACATTAAAAAGATAACAAAGCTCATACACTTTGCTCACTAAATAAATTTGTTACTCGCAGTAGAATTGCAGCATCCGTCAGTGTCTACACTGGATCTCTACAGCTATAGAACTCTTTTATCTTCATGCCCAACACAGAATTCATCCAGAATGATGTACTTTGGGCTATAAATGCAATGTCCAGTGTAAAATTATATATGCGGCATACACCAATTGCAAAATACCAGTCGTTTGTGTACCATAAATTAAAACAAAATATTTATATATAAATAAAATGTTTTTAATGTTTTTTTAATGCCAACATGTGGGTCATAGTGCTCAAAATGTGGTTAAAATTTTATTGGCCAGAATGTGATAATCAGTGTTTGATTGGGTATCCAGATCATTAAATAAAAAATACAAAAAATAACATTTTTATTCATCACATACACATACATACAGGGTACGACGTGCAGTGAAATGCTTTATACGATGGTCCGGCATGAGGGAATAGGATGGGGAAAAAGAAATGAAGGCAGATAAATAAAGTATAAAGTATAAAAATCTATATAAAATAAAATATAAGAATATAAAGATATAAAAGATATATAAAGATATATGTATGTGAAACAAAGAGAAAAAGATGTATATACAAAAAAATTCTTATGGCAGTAAACAGTGAAACAGTAAACAGTAAACAATGTGTAACAAAGTGTAAACAATAGACAATTTTAGTGGTGGGTTGTCCATAAAGTGTCCGTGTGCGGTATGGTGTGGTGTAAAGGTCCGTAAAGTGTCCATGTGCAGTATGGTGTGGTATAAAATATAAAGTGCACTGTGCTGTGCAAGTCCAGAGTTTAAAGTGTCGTGGTGCGAAAGGTGAGATATGTACAGAGAAGAAGTGTGATGATGGAGAGAGTGGGCCAGTTTTTAGATCCTGGGTGTTTCCTGGTTTAAACACCGAATGGCCTGCGGGAAGAAGCTCCTCCTCATTCTCTCTGTGTTCGCTTTCAGGGAGCGGAAGCGTTTCCCTGAACGCAACAGAGAAAAGAGTCCATTGTTGGGATGGCTGAGGTCCTTCATAATCTTCCTAGCTCTGGTCCGGCACCGCGTGCTGTAGATGTCCTGCAGGTTAGGGAGCTCAGTGTGGATGGTACGTTCAGCTGAACGCACCACCCTCTGGAGGGCTCGTCTGTCCTGCATGGTGCTGTTCCCAAACCAGGAAGTGATGCTACCCGTTAGAACGCTCTCAATGGTGCAGGTGTAGAAAGTCTTAAGCACCTGAGAGGGAAGTTTAAAGTCCCTTAAGCGTCTCAGATGGTACAGACGCTGCCGGGCCTTCTTCACCAGGGTGTTGGTGTGACAGGACCAAGACAGATCCTGTGTGATGTGAACACCAAGGTACCAGAAACTGTCCACTCTCTCCACTGGGGTCCCGCTGATGTTTATCGGTTGGTATGACTGCTCCCGCTTTGTGCTGAAGTCCACGATCAACTCCTTAGTCTTGCTGACGTTCAGGAGAAGGTTGTTCTCCTGGCACCATCTCTCCAGGTTTTTAACCTCCTGTAGGTAGGCCGTCTCATCGTTGTTGGAGATCAGACCCACCACAACAGTGTCGTCAGCAAACTTGATGATGGTGGTGGAGTTGGATGTGGCCACACAGTCATATGTGTACATTGAGTAAAGCAGGGGGCTCAGAACACAACCCTGGGGGGCGCCAGTGCTGAGGGTGAGGGTGGATGAGGTGTGTTTTCCCACCCGTACGGCTTGTGGTCTGTCTGTCAGGAAGTTAGAGATCCATTGACACAGCGGCTGGTCCCAGGACCTCCAACTTAGAGGTGAGTGTGGAGGGAATTATGGTGTTAAACGCTTAACTGTAGTCCACGAACAACATCTTTGCATAATTCCCGTTTCTTTGGTCCAGGTGGCTCATCGTGGTGTGGAGGAGATGAGCAATGGCGTCCTCAGTAGAGCGGTTCTGACGGTACGCAAACTGTAATGGGTCCAGTGTGTCTGGTAGTGATGCAGTGATGAAGTCTCTGACCAGTCTCTCGAATACCTACCTTTTGTAGGTATATACCTACATGCAGTGATGCAGTGATGAAGTCTCTGACCAGTCTCTCGAATACCTACCTTTTGTAGGTAAATACCTACATTTGGTAAATACATGTTTTGTTCTTACCACTCATAGCTTTAAAAATCAACCTGCACAATAGCTATGCACTTGAAACATATACAATGTTTCTGATTAAGCTATAGGGATTAGATAAATTACATAAACAGATGTTTTCCTTATTGTCTTACAGAACATCAAAGGAGAAAACCTCCAGAGAGACCTGCAAAAGACCTCCATTCGCATTTATTTTATCAACAAGAAAGGTGGAGAAATTATATCATTTTTGTTGAAAGAGTAATAATCATGGACAAAATAGCTTTTCAGCCCAAGCTTGTACTGATGCTAGGAGTCATCTATGCACTGAACTTATCTTATCCTAAGGAGCTGAAATACTACTATGAGTGCTCCTGCAAATGGATTGTGGAAAACTTTCTGTAGGACTTATCAGTATATGTGATCACTGTTGATCTGCATTGCTGTTTTCCTTTGTTGTCGTTTTTTGTGAAAATACTTAAATCTACTTTTGTTTTTTGTTTTGAGGTTGGGAGGCTTTATTTATAGTTATAACTAAATTATTTCCTTCTAACTGTTGTTTAATTTTCACATGTGACAGAAAATAATATACAATACCATAAAACATTCAATTCAATGAAACTATACAATATAATAAAACATTTAATTTAATGAAGCACACATAACTCACATAGAATGACATTTGGGTTGTTTATATACTTAGTATAATGTTTAGTAAATTATATTCTTCCAAGCATGTTGACAGAAAAACAGCTTTGTACAAATGGGGTCTACATGTAATATGCACTCTTGATATAAAACTATTTTGAAACAAAACACAGTTCCAGATTTGTGTGTTTGGTGAAAAATAAGGAAACTCTGTGCATATAGACTTAGACTAAGATACAATCAAACTAATTAAAATATTAGTAAACGATAACACAAGTGAACACAACATGCAGTTTTTAAATGAAGGTTTTTATTATTGAGGGAAAACAAAATCCAAAACTACATGACCCTGTGTGAAAAAGTGTTTGCCCCCTAAGCCTAATAACTGGTTGAGCCACCCTTAGCAGCAACAACTGCAATAGTTTATTATTTCATTCACTGTTGATTCATCAGTCACTTAATTTTTTGATTGATCTTGATTGATATTGCTGTGTGTCATAGTCCTCTGGGTAATTTTCAGTCAAAATAGGGTACTATTGAAAGGTTAGTTGCCGGAATGTGCTAATTTTTTTTTGTCATTTAAAAAATGGGTATGACTTTCTCAGCATGCATTTGTTGAGACTAGTTAAATATATTGTTAGTTTTAATTACATTTTATTATGTAGTAATTAAACATTTTGATTGCGCTGAATCAACAAAAACAAATTTTATATGGATTACACAATATATGTGAGTATATTAAACAACATGTTACATCCCAGTCTAGGGTTGGGGCGCACAGCATGATTAATGGCACAGGGTGGTATATATAATGGGTGGATAAAAGTGTATTTGGTAAAAGTGTGATGGGAAATGGAAACGCAAACACAGACGTGTCGTAAAATGGAAGGTATGTTGTAGTATGTAGAGTACAATGTCAATGTTAAATAACGGTTGTACGAGAGGGAACATCAGAGAATAAACACCTTTCAATCAGGGCCTTGATGTCTTTCTGAAATGCTGCTGGCAAACTTCCCAACTTTTTGGCCAATTGTCGTAACACATCTGAGTTAGACAAATGAACAGAAGGCACACAATTCCTACCAAGATGAAGACCATCCACCTCAGGAGAATATTCTGAAGGTGTCACACTACCCTCTGCTGACAGTGCAACAACTGGAACCTAACATGAATCAGACTTCGACTTGTGGGACGCTATTTACGCATGACATTTTTTTTAGCAAGTTAATATGGCAGATACGGGTTTTATGTCTGCGGTCAGGAGTGCTTACTACATAGTCTGTGGGGCCAAGTTTCTGTTTAACCTCATATGGCCCAACGAATTGTATCCGGAGTGAGGAGCCTGGCACTGGCAACAAAGCTAAAACTTGATCTACGTACAACACAGATTGAGCGGGAAACTGCCTTACGGTCATATCGCTCCTTCATATTGGTCTGAGAGAAACTTAAGGCTTTAAGAACAGTTTCCCTGGCCAGCTTTAGGTGATCCCGAAGGGTATGAACATACTTTAGGATAGTTTTATTTTGCGGGGTGGGTACAGTGGACAACCACTGTTTCTGTAGGACTTTCAATGGGCCCTGTACAATGTGACCAAACACCAGTTCAGAGGGGCTAAAACCGAGTGACTCCTACATGGCATCACGCACAGCAAATAACAACAGCGGAACGCCATCATCCCAGTCCTTTCCAGTTTCCATGCAATACAAACGCAGAATATTTTTTAATGTCTGGTGGAAACGTTCAAGAGCACCTTGGGCGATGGAAACCTGATGCTTAATTTGCAACTCATTAACTAGCTGAGAATATAACTGGGACATAAAGTTCGACCCACGATCAGTTTGTATACATTTATGCATACCAACGTATTATAGAATTTTACCAGTGCTTTGACGACAGTCCTGGACTTAAGGGTGCGCATTGTAATAGCTTCTGGAAACCTGGTAGCAGCACACATGAGGGTTAACAAATAACAATTGCCGGAACGGGTTTTAGGCAGAGGCACGGGGTGGTATATATATGGGTAGATGGAAGTGTATTTGGTAAAAGTGTGATGGAAACAAAAACGCAAACACCGGGGTGTCGTAAAACAAAAGGTATATTGTAGTGTGTACAGTACAACACCAGGATAGACTTCAGGGTGGACCAAGGCCAAAATAATAAACAAAAACACTCTTTTAACAAACACTACTTACCAACACACAAAACCCAAAAGAAATACAAAAAAAATTCCCTTACTCCCTCACCAAAAACAGGAAACAAACACACACCCAACAGAAATGGCATCCACACCCCTAATACCGGTGAACAAAACAACAAATATGTACATATATTTTATAGGTATAATACAGTGAGTTAATATGGTCAAAACGGGATGGGGCAAACTCAGAGTCAGAACAGGCGTAGGTCAGTTACAGGACAGAATAACGATCAAAGAGAGCATCGGCTAAGTGAGCTCCTGAATCCCAGCTTCCCCTTGACTTTATAGGTCGCCTCCTGCTGATGTCATCAGAAGGGAAGAGGGCCCGGCTTTGGTTTACTGGAATGCAGGGAAGACATGGACTGCAGTCTCGAGATGGCACCTGCACACAACTACACACCACATACAAATACAATACAACCCGCAAAATACTGCGGGTTGTAACAAACAGCTTAGTTAGAAATACTTAGGAAATTAGAGTAACATTCACTCAAAATATTTGAGCTACAACTGCTACAATAATTTATTCGATATTACTCTAAAATGTCAAGTATAACCAATTTGAAGAATATATCGATTTAAATAAAATTGTTTCGCGCACCCCCTATCAATATTAAAATGAAGTAAACCCAACACCAAATTTTTTCAGTGTAGGATAGCATTTTTTTCATTATTCTTTCATTGATTATGAAATATTACTACTTGTGTATAAAAGACTGAATGCTCTCACACCACAGTAACTCAGCAAACATTTTGTCCATTATGATCTGCACATCTTTAATCCTGGAGTTATGGTTATAGAGTGTTTGGTGATGGCCCCCCACTTTCACATGTTCATTCAAGTTTGAGCTGTTATTTGCTACAAATAGTTTCTCATTTAAGTGTCATTCAGTAAACAGTTAATAATCTAAACAAAAATTTACCTTTAATGAACGGGCATTTAGTGTCACGCAGATGAGAATGGGCTCCCTTTTTTTTAGTCTGGTTCCTCTTTAAAATTGACTTCAATACTACTAAAGTTTACATCACTATTTATAACCAACATTTTTTATTTAGGGTTGGCTATTTTTAATTAATCGTTGACTCTGTCTTTATTATTTAAATTGACCATTATTTGTACAGGTAACAATTTCATTTAAAGTTTACTTTGTTATGTACTTTGCCCTTATGAGCCACCGTAGTTAAGGACTATTCACTCAGTCTTAGGTTAACCAATACCTCAACTTGCTATTCATCAAAAAGAAAATCTGTTTTCCTAGCCCAGAGATTGGTGATTGTAAATCACAGGCTGAATTCATAACATGCAAACGTGCACAGACTTGCGGAATAATTTGTCCGCAAAGGGCGTGCGCGTGTCCGCTATGCTTCTGCTTCAGTGACCGTGAGGAAACTAAGCTGTTTGCACCTATTTCTATATTGACCCAAATGCGTTCCTCACGATTTTGTGTTATGATGTCAGCACTACATGAGCACCGATTGGATTGGAGCACCTAAGATGTTAGACTTCACCTGTCTACGAGTGCGCTTCTGTTGCCACTTTCTTCTCTTAAGCCGACGGCAGAGAGGCGCAAAATACGCAATTACAATGTCCTACATACTGCTGGAATTGCTGATGGTGGTGGCGTTTGCAGGCACAGTGCATGCAGGTTTGGTGTTCCGCTGTCCAAGCTGCAGCGCCGAGCGACAGGCGGAATGTCCCGCTCTCACTGCCGTGAGCTGTGCCGAGATCGTGCGTGAGCCAGGATGCGGCTGTTGTCCGGTGTGTGCACGCCGAGCCGGAGATCCGTGTGGTGTGTACACACCGCGGTGCGCCAGCGGCCTCCGCTGTTACCCCGAGCCAGACTCAGAGCTGCCCCTCGATAAGCTAGTGCGCGGCCTCGGTCGCTGCGCGCACAAAGCGGAAGCGGAGCCCAGCATCGGTAGCGCTGAACTGAGCGGTGAGTGATCCATCCATCCATCCATCCATCCATAAATTCGAGAGGTATGCATTGATTAGCTGATTCTGCGAAAGCTTTACTGCACAACTTTTTTTTCTAAATCTGACACTGTACCATTTAACATGACGAAAGTACATAGCTATCCAATGCATGTTGACATCTTGGCCAACATTATATGCATATGAATATGTATATGTACATTCATACAGTTGAGACTCCCTGCTATAATAATAATAATAATAATAATAATAATAATAATAATAATAATAATAATAATCATCATCATCATTATATTCGCTTCCGAAAAGATATCGATTAAAAGCTAAGGAAATATTCAGGTAGGCTACGTTTGTCGCTTAACTCCTAATTTTGCTTATTTGTTGCTTATTTCGACATTTCACGTTCTACCGGAAAAAATGATGGTATCAGCAGTTTAGTCTGGTTATAAGAAAATACCTGACTTTTGACCTAGACAATTTTTTTTAATCATGCCACATTCAACTCAACAGTTTAATGCAAAAAATAGTAGTGGATATTGTTTTCGTACATTTTTTTTATAACCGTCTATGCTTTGCTGTTAAAATAAATGATAATTGCTGTAGCAAAACATAGCGATTGATTAACAAGTTGGACTTTGCACTTTGGCCCTGTCTTGCTGTGAATTTTTCGCAGCTATGAAACAATGTCATTATGTATAAGTTTTATCACATTGTACTGTTTCATTGAAATGGGAACAGGTGGCCATTCTGACTTTTTTGCTGATTATTTAAAACTTTATATAAACATGTCTTACTTTCAGTATAAGACGATGGTGTTGCTGTGAACACTGAAAAATTGAAAAAGATTTGTTAAAGACTCCTGGTTAAAAAAAAATGATTTAGCTTGTTGGGTTGTTCTTGTAAACAGGTCTCATCTTTATATAAAGAGGAAAATCTTTGGACAAAACAAAAAAGGGTCCCACACACCTGGTATAGAGTTTTGAAAATAAAATAAGCAAAAAATTAAATAAAATGACGTTTATTTAAAGGTATGATGAAAAAGGTTGCCCAACTGACCACTAACCTAGTCCAAAATAATCACCCAGCTTCTTCCAAGAGCAGGTACAGCTGGCATCCCTGCTGGGTCCTTCAGAAACGTGGCTGGGAAACATTTTACTGCAGGACTCAGAATACTTGCAAACAGGAAACTCCTTGCAGCAGACACAACACTAACAAGTCACACATGTTATTGAGCAGGAGTTAGAAGAACTTGGGAGCTCAACACAATTTGCAGATAAATTTTTTTTGGACTAAATCCCTTGCATGGATAGATGACAGCTGTTTTCAAGCTGTTTTTACAGGTTGTACACACAGTGTTCACAGAAGGTGCAGGAACCCTGTGGTGTTTGTTAGGAATTTTGGGGCCAAGCACATAGTGTTTAAAGCTCTATTGTTTTTGTTAGAATTTTTCTCTTCATCTTCAAGGGGGGGTGGAGGGTTGGGGGGGGGGGGGTAATTGATGGGAAAAGTCAGCAACTGATTCATAACTTTCCAAATCCTCTTCAATTCCTCAGCAGCCAATGTGAAGAAGCAAGACTGCATAATGAAATGGCATTAATCTCTGGCCTCAAATTTGTAATGATATGTATGAAATATAAAACCTACTTTTTGCTAAATGATACTAGGATATTTTTGCCAATCTTCTAGATATTGGTGTTATATTACTTACTTAATAGTGTTGCTGAAAAATAAGAAAACTCTGTACCTGTCCAACACAAAGCTGATATGTGAATTCCATCAACTAATCTTTACAGTTGAGCTATATTTAAGAAACTTTAAAGCAACTTCAATAAATAGTTGATATTTGGAATATATATGCTGAATGTAAGTCTTAAAAAAGTATTTTTGTATTTTTTGCCACACACACACTCACACACACAGACACCCACAGCCAAGTACGGATGTGGAAGCTTAATGGTTTTGTGATGTTTTGGAAGATGTATTTTGGGTAAGAGGAAACATTGCTTCCATTTCATACTTCAACATTCTGCAATTACAAAATGTTAATGAACTGTGGGCTTGTGTTTAAAAATTAAATTTATGGCATGAATCTGAATTCTTTTGCACATACCGGTAGTTTGCTGCATAGTATTTGTTGCAGGGTGGAGTTAAAATATTTAGTCTTTAATTTTAATATTGTTTATTGGTTTTATTCTAAATGTATGCAAATGTTAAAATGCAGATGTTGCAGGTGATGCTAGCATGCATGCCTTTTGATGTAGGCAGCCTAGTTCATTTATATACAAAATGCTATTCTGTGTTGTTGCTTTCAAATACAACATGTAATATTGTTATATAACACAATAAGATAAGCATCTGTCTATATATCTGACCTTAATTCTGTGTCACATTTTCAGGTCTTTTTTATTGTTCCAATTGACATTTTATATGAATGTGCAATTTTAGTGGAGATATTTTAATTTCTTTTTTATAATTATTAAAATAATTATTATTCTATTATTGTTGTATTGTGCATTTAAATATGGTGCATATATGTATGTTGAGATTACATATTACATACATAATTTATCTTTATATATTGCTATATGTAAATAACTAAATTCTTTCCTTCTAACTGTTGTTTAATTTTCACATGTGACAGAAAATAATATACAATACCATAAAACATTCAATTCAATGAAACTATACAATATAATAAAACATTTAATTTAATGAAGCACACATAACTCACATAGAATGACATTTGGGTTGTTTATATACTTAGTATAATGTTTAGTATATGATATTCTTCCAAGCATGTTGACAGAAAAACAGCTTTGTACAAATGGGGTCTACATGTAATATGCACTCTTGATATAAAACTATTTTGAAACAAAACACAGTTCCAGATTTGTGTGTTTGGTGAAAAATAAGGAAACTCTGTGCATATAGACTTAGACTAAGATACAATCAAACTAATTAAAATATTAGTAAACGATAACACAAGTGAACACAACATGCAGTTTTTAAATGAAGGTTTTTATTATTGAGGGAAAACAAAATCCAAAACTACATGACCCTGTGTGAAAAAGTGTTTGCCCCCTAAGCCTAATAACTGGTTGAGCTACCCTTAGCAGCAACAACTGCAATTAAGTGTTTGTGATAACTTGCAATGAGTCTGTTACAGCACTGTGGAGGATAAATCCCGTGGGGATTTATAAATCGCTTGGGGGAAATTATTGCAATTATAGCAGCAGCAGGTTACACAAACAGTAGCGGGTAGAAAAACAAACATGAATACATTGTAATTGTAACTTAAATAAATAAATAAATACAATATTGACGATGATGCAACATAAAAAAACAGTGCAAACTGGCAATTAAAAAAGAAAGAAAAGAGGATAAAATAAAATGTTCAAATTGTCAGTGTATATACAGTATGTGTGCATAAAGTGACCATGAATAATAGAATATGTATATAAGTTACTATTATTATCTGTTACATTGAGTCATTGTACAGTGCAATTGCATATGGTAGGAATGATTTCCTGAACTGTTCTTTGTGACAGCGAAGCTAAATCAGTCTGTTGGAGAATTAACTCTGCTGCCTCTGTATGGGCTCATGTAGTGGGTGGGATGGATTTTCCATGATTGACAGGAGTTATCCAACACCAAGCTGATATGTTAATTCCATCAACTAATTTTCAAAGTTAAGCTATACTAAAACTTTAAAGCAACTTGAACAAATACCTGATATTTGGAATACATATGCTTTAACTATTTTTATATTTTATTATTTACATTTGTAAGTCTAATCCAGAGTGAAAAATAAATTTTATAGACTAAAAACACCATTACTGATTGTTTTATTACACCATTATTAATTTGACTGGAAAGTAACATTCCTGTTAAAAAAAATTGGTTTCTTTAAATGTTCTGTAAGTGACCAGTTTAAAGGCTGAAGACCTCTGAATAGCTACAGATGATAGCTAGGATACCATGAACGTCCTAATCGAAAAGGAAGTCAACACCTTCATAAAGCTTGTCAACAGTTTTGAGCATGAAGTACTCCTCACTGTGGAAACTTCTTACTGGACTTCAAGCAACTTATGTGCTTCCCACTCTTCTTCCATGTTCTGGGACCATGATTTCCAAATAAAATGCAGAATTTAGTTTCATTTACTTACCATTTAACAAGAGTCTAGTTCCTTTAGACCAGGTAAGACACTCTGGTTCAGGAATAACTTGGTACTAGGATTTGATCAAAAGGATTTTGATTTTTAGCCCTTTTCTTGTTTGTTGTTGTTGATGCACTGACTCCAAATTCAGTCCAGTCATTGTGAAGTGCTTTTAAGTTCTTAAATCAGCTTGCTTGAAAATCTTTTTAAGGCTGTGGTCATTCCAGCTGCTTGTGCATCTTTTCCTTCCACACTTTTTCTTTCCAGTCAACTATCTATGAACAGCCAGCCGTTTCACTTGAGATCTTCTGTGGTTTATGATTGTCTTCTGAACAACTGTCAAGTCAGGAGCATGATTGTGGTTGTGTGTACTGAACTACACAGAGAGATACCCAGCATTTATTTTGTATTAATAATAATTTAATCAAACTCAAAATGAAATACTCTAAATTTTTTTATTCACCTTAATAAAGGTGTTTGAACTTAAATGCACATCTAGGAGGAAGTTGGATGTTCTGCCAGGTTCTTCTGAAGATCAAAGTAGGCGATGTTCTTGAAGGTATAGCTGTCCTTCCGGCAGCTTTAACTTCAAGAGGTCAGTTTTTGAAATCTGACTGAATATGAGTCAGATTTTTGGAGAAAACATCTGTCTCTGTTTGAGCCATGATTGGTGGGTGTTCAGGACCTTTAATGGTCCCTAGCCACACCCATATTTGGTGAAATGGCCAATACAAGGCATTAACTTTTGAGAGGGAAAAATTTATTTGTCTCCATTTATGGCCCATTTGCATGTTTATGGCTGGTCTGAAGCTTTATCCAAAGTGTATTAAAACATTGTTTAAGAAATAGAGAGCAGATAATTTTGATACCAAGTATGAAATGAAGAGAAAGTATTAAGACAGAGATACATTGATACATCTGGATATGAGCTTAAATGTGTAACTAATGCTTATACTGAGTTGTAACTATGTTGAAATGATAAAGGGAGAATACATACAACACATGCATATATCATACAGAGTTTGGAACTTTATTATCGCCTAAATAAAGAAAATGTCATTATGTGTGTGTGCTGGAGGGTGTTTGAGGCCACCGGCTTGCTCATCAGAGACAAACTTACTGTTATAACGAACATGTCCTCATTCTTTATCACCACATTATCTGTGTAAAGCTGCTTTGAGACAATGTTTATTGTTAAAAGCGCTATACAAATAAAATAAAAAATATTGAATTGAATTTGAGCAGACTGGTGCCTGGTGCTAGGTGTGAAATATCTTCCAATTGGAATGTTTTTGAAATTAGAGGCTAGAGAACTGTCTGTTTATTGCCTTTACATGTAATACTTAGATATTTAGTGTGATACTGATACTGATCCTACGCAGATGCTACATGGGTGAGGTGGGACCTAAGCACTACCTTGAAAGTATGCTTTTTTTTTTTTACCTAAATTGAATGGCAATGGCCACCAACAGATATTCATAAACATCCCTGTGTAAAACACCTCACCCTGCGTGCAATAACCCGACCTTCACACTGAAGCAGGCTTTTTTCTGGATTGAGATCTGATTACAGCCTGAACTGGTTGTTTTGTGCTGCTTCACAAGGTTGACACAAATGTTTAGTTTTACAAAGTATGTGCCACAGAATTATGCCAGAGCATCAAAATAAAAACATCCACATATATGCATTGCTTTTTTCAGGTGCCTTTTCCACTTTGTAGAACTTTTAGAAATGATGCTCTGAATTTATTTAGCTCAGCACATGCAATGTTAAAATGCAGATATGAAGAAATGCAATAAAAATAAATGATTTTTTAAAATATATATTTACAAAGATGTCTTCTATGAATGATCTATAGGCCTTCATTAATAATATTAATTAGTGAATCTGCCTGCAAATTGGTAACCCCTTGAATTGCACCCATTACCCCTAAGCAAAGTTCCCTTTGAAAGGATTGTTACACCTCATCATGCAATTAGAATGCATTGCACAGTGTTACTTGCTTTGACTTATTGGGGATATAATCAATCTTCACCAGTGGTCTACATCAGTGCACCAGTAAACAGATGGTCTGAAGGACCTTTTGAATTAATTGCTTAATAATGATCGTCATCATGTTGGGCAGGTAGAAGTATGGTATCTGGGCTTCCACTTTGGCCAGGGATAGGTGCATCCCTGAACTGATAAGATTGCAGCAGTTGTGGTCTTTGTGGTTTCTGGCACAGCTCGTCAAATGTAAGCTAGTCCACGTTAGGGGGTAGTCAACTGTAAGCGAGACTGTTTCCTGGAATGAGTTCGGCAGTGGGGGTGTGTCAGTGGGGCTCAGTGATCAAGCATCAGCTATACACAGAGAGGAGGTATGTGGAAAAAAAAAGCGGTATGTAATGCCTGTTGATTCTTAATTGTGTCTTACAACCATCTTACTTACGTACGTATGTCCCTTTGTTCTTTACTGCCATATCCAGGCATAAACTGAGCTCTTATATTGTGCAACACAAGCAGTATGAACTTGAATCTTGAAAGCAACAAACTCTGTTCAATTTAATTCAGTTTTATTTGTAACCCTTTAACAATGGACACTATCCCAAAGCTTTACAGATATAAATAGAATATGAATATACATTGTAAATTCATGAATTAGTCTCATAGTTCCTCCCTAATAAGCAAGCCATAGGTGATGTGGCAAGAAAAAACTCCCTGAACTTATATGAGAAAAAAGAGGAAAAAGACTCAAAAGGGAACCCATCCTTATCTGGGTGTCACAGATTATTATTTATATTTAATTATTAAAATAATTATTAATATTATAATTTTATCGATGTTGAGGTTAGCAACTGTTTACAACATTGATGGACAATTGAGTGCAACAGTCTTAATGGCAGTTGTATACCTTGGCCATTGTAACAAACTGTTTATATTAATAAGTACAAATAATGTTTTATGGATCTTGTGTTTAACCTTTTGAGCGGTTTTAATTGTGTTGAGAGTTTTGAAAGTTTTCTAAGAAGCTTGGATGGACCCTAAGCCTGCCTGTGACCTGTGTCTCCACAGTGTAATGAAGAGATAACCTTCTTCCTGCCAATTTTGTACCCTTTGTGGCCAGTGCTGATTTTCTTCACAATGTTAATAAAAAAAGAATTTCCCAAAATAATTTCTTCTAAAAAACACTTATATCTTTTTTTTTTTTTTGGTCGGGGCATGTTTGTGAACAGGTGAAGTGCTGGCCCCAGAATCAGAACAAACTGAAGTTCCTCCAATCAGAAGGCCCACGAAAGACAGCCAGTGGATGGGCCCTAAAGAGAGCGCTGTCATCCATCACCGGCAGCAAATGAAGACCAAGATGAAGTATATAGCAGAGGACCCCAAGGTGCCACGAACAAAGCTGGTAAATGATTTAAATTTAAAACTAACGAATATAAGCTATATATGTGTGTATGTGTATGTATATATGTATATATGGATGTATATTTATATATATAGGGCTGTTAAAATATATATAGATAGTGTCCATTGGGCTGTTAAAATTAACACATTAATTCAATTTTATTTTAACTGCACACATTTTTTAAAACACATAATTAATGCAGCCCGCATTTCTGTTTGACCATCTTTATTAAAAAAAAAATTTAATTTATTAATTAAAAAAACTCGAAATTACAAGTTTCAACGCAACACATTTATTCATGACGTGCTTTCTTTACTCAGATATTTTAAAAAAATTAAACTCCACCGAAAATTTTTTTTTATCACTAAACATGTTTTACTGATTTACCAAGTCGCATTTGCATAAAACATCCATATTTGAACATGCTGATTGATTAGTGTAATAAAAACTTGAAAGTATTAAATTAAGGTATATTAAAAACCGATGAAAATGTGTGATTAATCACGAGTTAACTCATGGCAATCATGTGACTAATTGCGATTAAATATTAAAATTTTATGCTATGCTATGGATTCTTTAGCATTTGATGTCCAGCATTTTATGTCCAGCTCCAAAAATTTTTTTTAAAAGGAGAAAATCATGACAATTCCAGATATCAAAGGGAGTGAATGAATGAAGGATGGAAGGAATGAAGACATTTGTTAAAGTATGCAGAAATACGTAGAACAGTAAAGTAGATCATATCTCTAGAAAATTTAATAGTAAATGTAAAACACACACACACACACACACACACACACACACACACACACACACACACACA
>JAAIIK010000044.1:6763338-6780921 GCA_014706435.1 Silurus glanis | reverse complement strand
CACACACACACACACACACACACACACACACACACACGTTACAGTAATTATATATTTATATATATGGTATAGGGTCAATAATGGTTTTCTCAGACAACTTACTATACTACATATAGACAAAATCTTGTGGACACCTGATCGTAGCATTCATGTGCTTTTTGATCACCCTATTCTACATTTAGATCCAAATAATTAAGAGGCCTTGACTGCAGTCAGTGTTCCAATTTATACTAGGGTTGAGTTCAGAGCTCTATAGCAGGCCACCCCAACCCATGTATATTTTCATGGAGCTCACTTTGTAATGTATATGGGGCATTGTCGTACTGAACAGGTTTGGGTCTCCTATATTAAGTGAAGGGAAAATTTAATGCTTAACTGCATCGAAAGACATCTTGTACATCCTGTATTATGCACCTCGAATTTTGTAACAGTTCCAACAGTTTGTAAAATAACCACATATGCCAGGTGTCCCAATACTTTTGTCTATAGAGTTTACACATTTGTGAAAGGATACATATGAGATGCATACAAATTTGTATTCTATCTTTATCTACACATATGTTTATGAGAGGCTTTAACAGATTATTTAAGTGATTTGACAGTTAACAGATCATGGCAAAAGTTATCAAAGACCTGCTATCAAGAACAAAACTCTTCATTTGTTTTTACGGCTGTTCTCTGTGTCTCTGCACTGGACGCTGCCTCCACTGGAGTCGGTTTCTGGCACCATGGCCCCATATTTGTCTACACACCAACAAATGCCTCTCTTTCGCCCCCTGGAGGGCTTACACTGCAACATAAAATAATTAACGTTTAATGGTTAGGCAAAAACCATTAACCATCTCTGTAGATACTATACAAAATCCAATCCCAATTTGAAAAAAGTTTAAACACCGTGTAAATTGTAAATAGAAGCAGAATCCAATGATCTGTAAATCTCATAAACCCATATCTTATTCACAATAGAACATAAATAACAAATGTAAATGTTTAGACTTACAAACTGTATTATTTTAAGGTAAAAATAAGATCATTTTGAATTTGATAGCTGCAACACATCTCAAAAAAAGTTAGGACAGGGCCAAATTTATCACTTTTTAGCATTCCACTCTTCTTTTAAAAAAATCTACATATGTCTGAGAATGAGGGGACTAGTTGGTGGAGTTTTGCTAGAAGATGATATAGTGTTCTATGTTTGTCTGATACAGAATTCTAGCTGCTCAACCCTCCTTGGTCTTTTTGTTGCATTTTTTATTTAAATGTGCCAAATGTTTTCATATGGGGAAAGGTCTGGACTGCAGGCAGACCAGTTCAGCACTATAAATCATTTACTGCGAAACCCTGCTCTTGTAATAGATGCAGTATGCGTTAAACATTGTCTTGCTGAAATATGCAAGGCCCTAAAAAAGACATCTGGATGGAAGTATATGTTGCTCTAAAACATGTACAGTGTATTCAGACCCCCTTAAATTTTTCACTCTTTGTTATATTGCAGCCATTTGCTAAAATCATTTGAGTTCATTTTTCTTCCTCATTAATCTACACATAGCACCCCATATTGACAGAAAAACAGAACTGTTGACATTGTTGCAGATTTATTAAAAAAATAAAACTGAAATATCACATGGTCCTAAGTATTCAGACCCTTTGCTCAGTATTTAGTAGAAGCACCCTTTTGATCTAATACAGCCATGAGTCTTTTTGGGAAACAAAACAAGTTTTTCACACCTGGATTTGGGGATCCTCTGCCGTTCCTCTTTGCAGATCCTCTCCAGTTCGGATAGGTTGGATGGTAAACGTTGGTGGACAGCCATTTTTAGGTCTCTCCAGAGATGTTCAATTGGGTTTAAGTCAGGGCTCTGGCTGGGCCATTCAAGAACAGTCACGGAGTTGTTGTAAAGCCACTCCTTCAATATTGTTGGATAACAATATTGTTGGAAGGTAAACCTTCGGCCCAGTCTGAGGTCCAGAGCACTCGAGAAGGTTTTCGTCCAGGATATCCCTGTACTTGGCCGCATTCATCTTTCCCTTGATTGCAACCAGTCGTCCTGTCCCTGCAGCTGAAAAACACCCCCACAGCATGATGCTGCCACCACCATGCTTCACTGTTGGGACTGTATTGGACAGGTGATGAGCAGTGCCTGGTTTTCTCCACACATACCGCTTAGAATTAAGGCCAAAAAGTTCTATCTTGGTCTCATCAGACCAGAGAATCTTATTTCTCACCATCTTGGAGTACTTCAGTTGTTTTTTAGCAAACTCCATGCAGGCTTTCATGTGTCTTGCACTGAGGAGAGGCTTCCGTCGGGCCACTCTGCCATAAAGCCCCGACTGGTGGAGGGCTGCAGTGATGGTTGACTTTCTACAACTTTCTCCCATCTCCCGACTGCATCTTTGGAGCTCAGCCACAGTGATCTTTGGGTTCTTCTTTACCTCTCTCACCAAGGCTCTTCTCCCCCGATAGCTCAGTTTGGCCGGACGGCCAGCTCTAGGAAGGGTTCTGGTTGTCCCAAACGTCTTCCATTTAAGGATTATGGAGGCCACTGTGCTCTTAGGAACCTTAAGTGCAGCAGAATTTTTTTTGTAACCTTGGCCAGATCTGTGCCTTGCCACAATTCTGTCTCTGAGCTCTTCAGGCAGTTCCTTTGACCTCATGATTCTCATTTGCTCTGACATGCATTGTGATCTGTAATGTCTTATATAGACAGGTGTGTGGCTTTCCTAATCAAGTCCAATCAGTATAATCAAACACAGCTGGACTCAAATGAAGGTGTAGAACCATCTCAAGGATAATCAGAAGAAATGGATAGCACCTGAGTTAAATATATGAGTGTCCCAGCAAAGGGTCGACCATGTGATATTTCAGTTTTTCATTTTTAATAAATCTGCAAAAATGTCAACAATTCTGTGTTTTTCTGTCAATATGGGGTGCTATGTGTACATTAATGATGAAAAGAAATGAACTTAAATGATTTTAGCAAATGGCTGCAATATAACAAAGAGTGAAAATTTAAGGCGGTCTGAATACTTTCTGTACCCACTGTATATACCATTCAATATTGATGCTGCTTACCAGATGTACAAACTGCCCATCCCATAGGCATTAATGGATTCCCATACCTTTAGGTATGCAGACTTCATCTGACCATAAAACAGACGACATTTCAGACATCCAGACATTTCTTTATTTCCGAACATGGTGAACTGTGTTCACAGACGGTGATTTCTAAAGGTGTTTTATGCAGTGCTTTCCATTACAGAATTATGTTTTTAATGCAATGCCACCTGAGGGCCTGAAGACTCTCTCTCTCTCTCTAAGAAACTTTTAATGCCTAATCATGTTACTGACTTGTTGCCATTAACGTAATTAGTTGCAAAATGTTCCTCCAGAAATGTTGACACAAGGGTTGGGTTGGGTCCATGAATACATGCTGTTGGCTCCAAATTCTAGACCTACAATCTGTGTGACTCAGCAGAGATTGAGATTTATCAAACCATTTTTTATTAAGCTGTTCAGATGAGCTCATAGTTTTCTTGGCTGACAGACGTGGATCTTTGCATAATTGTCTGCTGTTATAGCCTATCAGAATCAGAATTAGAATCAGGTTTTTTGGCAAAGTGTGTTGACACACACAAGGGTCTGATTCCAGCTGTTGGTGACACTCAAAAAATACAGACATAAATAACACTATACATAGACTACACAAGACAATACAGACAATACGAGACAATATAGACAAAACGAGTTTTAAATAGAACACAATATACAGAGTATATGACAGATCAGTGATGTACATAAAATGTGAGAGTGCATGGTAGTGCAAATAGCAGTATTGTGCGTCACGTAAGATAAAGAGGTTACACTAGAACTTTTGTACAATCTATAGCAGCAATAGTGTGTGTAACATATGGGGATGAAGTGATTACTGACTGTTCTGAAAATGCAGTACTTATAAATATGAAGCAGGGCATATAATTATGGTCCGTTGTTAATGAGGGTGATTGCCTGAGGAAAAGAAAATTTCCTGTTGCTGGTAGGTGCACAAAATTCTGTAGCGCCTGCCAGAAGGGAGTAGTTAAAAGAGGTTGTGTTCCGGGTGCGAACGGTCAGTAGTGATGTTTCCTCCCTGTTTCCTGGTTATTGTATAATACAAGTCCTGGAGAGTGGGCAGGGGAGCACCAACGATTTTTTCTGCTGTTTTAACGGTTTGCTGCAGTCTGTTCCTCTCCTGTTTTGTTGCTGCTCCAAACCAAATGGTGATGGATGTGTACAGGACAGATTCATTGACTGCAGTGTAGAACTGTATTAACAGCTTGTGTGGTAGACCATTAATTGACATAGAAACTACATCCTCTGATGGCCTTTTTTTTAAATAAAGTTTATGTTGGACTCATATTTCAGGTCTTGGGAAATAGTAGTTGCCAGAAACTTGAAGGTCTCCACAGATGACACAGGGCTGTTGGATATTGTGAGGGGGAGTAGTGTTGAGGGGTGTTTCTTAAAGTCGACTATCATCTCCACAGTTTTGAACGTATTCAGCTCTAGGTTGTTCTAATTGCACCACAGCAAGAGCCGCTTCACCTACTGCCGATTTGCAGACTCGTCGCCATCATGGATGAATCCAATGAGAGTAGTATCATCTGCAAATTTCAGGAGTTTAACAGTTGATTCACTGGATGTGCAGTCATTAGTGTAAAGGCAAAATAGCATGGAGAATAGTGGGAAGAGGGCACATCCATGAGGAGTGCCAGTGCTGTCTGGACAAATACTGTCTCACCTGTTGTTTTCTGCCTGTCAGGAAGCTGGTTATCCACTGATAGATAGCAGGGGGTATAGTGAGCTTTAGGAGATTGGAGTGGAGAATTTCTGGATTTATGGTATTAAAAGCAAAACTTAAGGTCACAAACAGAATCTGGGCATACTGTATGTCCCTAAGAAGTCAAGGTGTTGCAGAATGTAGTGCAGCCCCATGTTTACTGCATCATCCACCAAACTGTTTGCTCTGTAGGCAAACTACAGGGGATCCAGCAGCTGTTCTGTTACATTCTTTAGGTGGGCCAATACCAGCTGCTCGAAGGTCTTCATGACAACAGATGTCAGAGTGACAGGCCTGTAGTCATTCAGTCATGTGATGGTGATCAGCGACCCTACAGAGGATCATGAGGACAGCTAAGAAGATCATTGGAGTGTCTCTCCCCTCTATCACGGACATTTACACCACACGCTGCATCCGCAAAGCCAACAGCATTGTGTACGACCCCACACACCCCTCACACACACTCTTCACCCTTCTTCCATCAGGAAAGCATTCGCGCCGTCACATCCAGACTGTGCAACCGCTTTGTCCCACAAGCCATCATGCTCCTCAACACAGAACTAAACTGAAACTAAAACTCACACACACACACACACACACACACACACACACACACACACACACACTCAACTGTGTGTTACTGAACTGTACAACCTGAACTCAACACACACTCATTACTCATCTCAATCTATTCCACCATTTATTTATTATTTGTATTTAATCACATTATACTGTTTATATGCGGTTTTTTGCACCTCTCGACTGCTGCTACTGCTGTTTGTGCACTGCATTGTGTTTATGTTTATAAATAATCTTTGTTCATAGTACTTTATAGTCCTCTTTTGCACAGTACTGTATAATCAGAGTATACAGTAGGTTTACTGGTCAGCACTATTTTGTATTTTGTGTTATGCGTATTTGTCCCACACTGTAAAAACCTGCTTCCCTCTGTAGGCATCCTCCGTGGCATATCGAAGTTGTTTAAGTTTGGCTGTGAACCATGGCTTGTTGTTACTGAATGTGCAGAAGGTTGTGGTTGGCACACACACGTCTTCAAAAAAACTGTAAGGTGTCACAGTGTCAGTCATTTCATCCAGACTGGCAATTCCAGCTTCAAAGACAGTCCAATCAGTGCATTCAAAGCAGTCTTGTACTTCCTGCTTTGCCTCACTGGTACATCTCTTCACTGTTTTAACTACATGCTTAGCAGATTTTAGTTTCTGCTTGTACGTTGAAATAAAATAACCCAAGCAGTAATCGGAGTTCCCCATATGATCCAGTGTTATCTTTTCTTGTGGGTCAATTAATATGCTGCCTGTATTTTGGAAGTTCAAGGGTTGTCAAGTCAAGGATAATGAAAAGAGAATCGTTTTTTTTTTTTTTTGCTCCAAGCTGGATATTTGGTTTGCCAGGTTTTGCAGTGCATTACTCACATTGTTCCATGATAGGATGTAAACTCCGGTCAGTATGAATGAGGAAAATTCCTGCGGTAAATGAAAAGGTTTACAGTTTATGAACAGTGTTTCCAAGTTTGGGTTGCAGTATTTATTCAGCACTGTGACATGTGTACACCTATGTTCATTTATTTAGAAGCAGATTCCGCCGCCTTTCATTTTACTCGATAATGCCGTTACACGATCCACTCAGTGTGCTCAACTGGAAGCCCGAGGGAAGTAATCCGCTGTCTGAGATTGAGTGACTGAGCCAAGTTATAGTAAAACAGAGAGCAGCGGAGCATACAAAGTTTTTGTTTGTTCCATTAAGAACAATCAGTTTGTCAATTTTGCTCAGCAATGAGCGGATATTTGTCAGGTAAAATTAATGGTAGTGCAGTTCTAAATTCCCACTGTCATAGCTTCACTAGTGCACCAGCATGTTCCCCCTGGCTGTGTTTCTTCCATGTTCCATAGAGAGCAGCTGCTCATCCAAATAAGATCTCTGAAAAACACTGCAGGTTTGTAAAAACTGGTGAAAAGTATCTGGAGTGAACTGTCCTATGTTAAGCAGTTGTTCTCTAGTGTAAGTTATCAGGATAAGGTAACCAAACACACAAACAATAAACAAAAAAAAGAAAGTACTAGAGAGAGTCATGCCGAGGCTGCTAGCCGTGGCGCTATCTTGAACACTATCCACCAATATGTGTATTCTGAAATGCTTTTCTGTATGTTTTTTCTTTATCACACCACTCTCACTAAACTCTAAAGTCTTCAGTATGTGGAAAATTCCAAGACAGATAGAAATCCTCACACCCGCCCACCTAGAACCAACAATAATGCCACAGTAAGAATAATAGAAAATTATGATTTTTCAACATGTACTTTGCAGCTTACATTTTCTTTTAAATCCTGACCAATCGCCCAGTCTCTGCTGAAAAGAACTACCCCCATAAAATAATGCTGCCACCAACATGCTTCACAGTAGGTTTGGTGTGTTTTGGATAATGTGCTGTATTTGCATTTTGTCCAATATAGCACTTGGAGTGCATTACCAAAAGGTTAATTTTGGTCTGATCAGACCATATCACCTTTGTTATCTGAGTTTCCTTGTGTGTTTTTACATTGAGCAAATGAGACTATCTTGCCACTTTGGCCATAAAGACTAGCTTTGTGTAAAGCTTGTGATATTGTTGTTACTTGCCACATGTTTGGTTTCACCAAAGTATAATGGTATACTTTAAGGGACTGATCACTTCACCAAATTTCCCTTGAGCAGATATGCTAAAATGGTTGCTGTAATGTGAGGGGTATACTTACTTTTGTGAGATATTATGCATATACGCACACTACCGTGTGTGAAAGTTTTAGAACGCATTTTTCCTGTTTATTTTTTTTAAAGCTGTTCATCCATCATAAGTCCAGTAAATACCCTATAGTTTATGTTAGAACCGACTGTGTTACTAAAACCGCTTGAGAGATTATTTTGGAAAGTTTTGTACTGCAGGAAGTAGTATATTGCTCTCATAATGGCAAGAACAAGACAATTACCAAAGGAAGACAGGCAGACCATTATAAGCCTTTCCTTCAGATACATTTTAACAAAAAAAGCCAATGTGTCAGTGAGTACTATTTCCTACACCACCAAAAGGCATTTTGAAATTAAATGAAACCCTGACCTGAAAAGGTCTGGCAGACCCAAAGCCAAAATAGAATTAAAAGACAAGTTTCTGAATTTTAGGCAGTTCAATTCACAACAGATTCAGGCACTGCTGAACACTGGTCAAAGTAAGCTGCGGGCACAGTTTCAATTGGGAAGAAAAGACTTCATGCTGCAGGGATGACAGGTCAATTGGCTGTAAGAAAGCCATTGCTAAGATGGCAAAATAGCAAAATAAGAAAAAAAGACAGTCAGTGAACTACTGATCAGCTTAACAATGTCGAGGGTGTGTAAAGGACATTAAACTGTGGATGCGTGATGCTTGACTTCCTTCTGCTTATCCTGAATAAGACAGAAGTACTTTTACTAGGACCGCATGCAGCTAGAAGTACACTTTCGGATTATGTAGCATCTCTGCATGGTCCTTCTGTGTCAAAGCAGTCAAAGATTTCGGTGTTATTATTGACTCTAGTCTTTCCTTTAAGGTTCATGTGAATAACATTACCAGGATAGCCTTCTTTCACCTTAGAAATATTGCTAAATTTAGAAATATAACCCTAGGATGCAGAAAACCTAGTTCATCAGTTCATCTTTATTTGTTTCCCAAAATGCAATTTGGTTGCAGCATATAAGAATATTACTAGACATAAGACAAATCAACACATAATTCAAACACAATTTCTCAAAAAAAATGTTTTACCTTAAATGTAAAAACTTAGCCGATGGGCTAAATGAAAGTCTAAAACGAGTTGTTTTACTACTAGGAGTTCGATACCACTTGCCAGAGAGTAGGATACTCTTGATACAGAGTGTGAGAATTATCTAATAAAATGCCCTGGGCTTTACCCAACACCTATGGTATAACTGGGCCATAGTCATCTGCTTCCTCCCTGTAATTTTACATCCTTGGTAAACAATCCACACCAGACAATATTTGTTTTTCACATAAAAGAAAATTAACCAACACAACAATGAAAATATAACAGAGACTCAATGTAGGATCTGTAAAATATGCACATCAATGTTTTATCCACATTAAATGACGCTAGTTTCCGCAAACAATATAGTCGTTGCTGCCCTTTTTTCCACAAAGCATCAGTATTTGGAGTAAAGGACAATTTATTTATCCAGAACTTTAAAATAGCATTCTGACACCAAATGATAAAATCATCAACCACAGGACTATGCATAGAGTCCTCCTCACTAAGTAAGCTAACAATTACAGAATCATTAGAAAATTTTATAATATGCCTATTTCTAAAACTCCTCTTACAATATTTGTGTACAAAATAAATAATAAAGGAGAGAGGACACATCCTTGTGATGACCCAGTAGATGACACCAACCATTCGAAAAACAATTCATTAACTCTCTGTGTTCTTTGTACAAGGAAATCTAAAATTCAACCTGCAAGACTTAAAAACAACCCAAATTCACTAATTAGCTTCTCAATTAACATATGTGGCTGAATGATATTTTAAGTGGATGAAAAATCCATAAAAAGTAATTTAGCAAATGTGTTCGGCTTATCCAAGTGCGAAGTATTAAGTGTAAAAGCATCCTCTACACCTCGCTTAGCCCTATATGCAAATTGAAGGGTGTTTGAGAACTCTGAATCCTTTGTATAATTTCTCTCTTTACTAATTTTTCAAAACTTTTAATAACTAAATATGTAAGTGCCACAGGTCTAAAGTCATCTAGTGTCTGTACATTTTGATTTATGGCACTGCAGTCACCATAGACTGCTTCCAAGTCTACCGACCCCCTATATTATCAAGTCCAGGTACCTTTCTGGTTTTAAACTGTTTAAAAGCTGTTATCACATCACCCACATAAAAAAATAATAATAATAATTCTTCCATTTTTTTCTACATTTATTTTTCAAACCGTCAATTCTCCTGTTTAAAATCATAAGTATCAAATCTTTAATAACAATTATTCAAATCCAGTGACAAAACTGCATCTTAACTGAATCTGTTAAATATTGCGCTCTTATACGTTGTATTAAGGTATCTTTCAAATTACCAATAGGTTTATTTAAAGTTATTACGGTTTTGGGGTGATGACATTATGCTGCTACGTTTTCTTTCTCCATGTCCAAGTTTGTTTAAGTTCATGCTGAATAAAAAGACAAATAAGAAGTGCAAAATGTGCAACGCTTCTGTTTGTTTCCACGAGTGATAGTGGAAAGTAGCAAGGGCAACAAATGGTGGAGCATGTTTACCAAAGACAGCAGCAGGTTTGACATTCATGAAAGTGGACATTTGTATTATTTGCCAACTGTTGAAGAGAGTATTGACCAGTGCAATGTGTGTCATGATTTACAAACTTGGCACGAAATTTTGGGTCATTGTAACTATGACGATATCCAAATGTTACAAGGTATAGTTAGAGGCATGGAGATAAAACAGACCACAGTCAGAAAAAACTGATTATGTGAAGTATGTACACAGGGAAAATTCACTAGGACAAGAAACAGGGAGCCAGACAGAAAGGCAAAGAAACCCTTAGAACAAATTCATACTGATTTAGCCGGCCCCATGTCAACAAAGGGCAAAGAGGGACACAGATATGCACAGTCGTTTACAGATGACTATTCTGGTACTGTGTTAGTGTATTTTCTGAAGTGCAAGGGAGACACAATTCAAGCCACAGAAAAATTCATAGCTGACATAGCACCTTATGGAGAAATCAAGTGCATCCGTTCAGATAACGGCACTGAATTTATGCGTCGAAATTTTCAGGCATTATTAACAAAGAATAAAATTAGACATGAAACGTCTGCACCCTACTTACCTCATCAGAATGGCACAGCAGAAAGAGGTTGGAGAACACTCTATGACATGACCAGGTGCTTACTGATAGAAAGTGAATTACCAGATGATTTATGGAACTACGCTATGCAAACATCAGCTTATGTGAGAAACAGGTGCTTCAGTAGACGTACAAAGAAAACTCCATATGAGTTATTCACAGACAGAAAGCCAGATGTTTCCAAAATGCAGAAATTTGGATCGATATGTTTTGCTTACAAACAAGAGAAAGGCAAATTGGAATCTGGGTGTGAACAAGGTGTGTTCATCGGCTATGATAAAAACAGTCCAGCTTATTTAGTGTACTATCCAAACACAGAGAAGGTCCAAAAGCATAGGTTGGTGAAGTTCACAACCAAGACAACCAAAGAAAGAGAAACACAAACATTTGAGACATTTACCAAATTCGAGGATATAGATCCTAACATCATTAGCAGTGAGAAAGATATTGATAAAAATGTAGAAAATGTACCAGGCCAAGGCAGGTACCAGGCAAGTGATGTTTCTGAGACTTTGCCTGAACATACTGATCACACGCAGCCTGGCAAAGATGCTGAGAATGTAGTCAGAAGGAACCCGCCAAAAAAGTAGGAGGAGACCAGCTCATCTACAAGATTTTGAGACTGAGAATATAGAAGACAAACTTCAAACATATATAGACTGTTGTTACAGAGTTGTGTGCGATATACCACAAACTTACCAGGATGCCATAACATCAAACAAAGCAAGGCAATGGAAGGATGCTATGGACAAAGAAATGCATTCACTAGAGGAAAATAAGACATTCACACTCACTCATTTGCCACCAGGCAAACAAACAGTTGGGGACAGATAGATTTATACACTTAAAAAGGACATTAATGGATGTGAGAAATACAAAGCAAGATTCGTTGCAAAAGGTTACAGTCAGAAACAAGGGACTGACTACGATGAAACATTCTCACCCACAGCTGATATGACAAGTGTGAGAGTGGTTATGCAGAAGGCGGCACAAGAAAATTTGATCAGATGGACGTTGAGACAGCTTATTTGCATGCACCAATTAATCACAAAATCTATATGGAACAGCCAGAGGGCTATGAACAAAAATCTGAAACCGGTGAAAAACTAGTATGCAAATTAGAGAAATCGCTCTATGGTCTTAAGCAGTCTGGGTGAAACTGGAATGCTGTGTTACATGTGTGTTTGATAGAGAATGGTTTTACACAAAAACCAGCTGATAACTGTGTGTATACAAAAGAAAACCATGATGGGAAAGTAATTCTGATAGTATGGGTCGATGATCTAATCATAGCAGCTAACAACAAAAATGTTCTGGAAAATGTAAAGGTAATGCTTACTGAAAGGTTCAAAATGAAAGACATGGGAAGGTTGAAATATTTCCTGGGCATAGATTTTGAACAAGCAGAGGGTCAAGTCAAAATGTCACAGGAGTGATATGTGAGAAAAGTTCTAGATCAATTTGATATGCAAAACTGTAAATCTAGAGAAACTCTATGTGAACCAAGGCTTGATTATTCAGATGATGCTGAAAAAATTAAAGATCAAAAGAAATTCAGGGAAGCAGTGGGAAGTCTAATTTACTTGTCCACTTGCACACGACCAGATTTAAGTTTTGTTGTCAGTAAATTATCTCAGCATTTTGCTGAACCAACAATTCAACATTGGAACACAGTAAAACATGTGATTAGATACCTAAAAGATACAGCAGAAAAGGGGTTGTGCTTCAGGAGAAATGACACAGAAGGACTAGGTCTAAGAGTGTATAGTGATGCTGACTGGGCATCAGATACAAAAGACAGACGTAGTACCTCAGGATATTGTGTGAAGGAAGTTCTTTGATTTCATGGAAAACCAGAAAAAAACAACAGTGGCATTATCTACTTGTGAAGCATTGTACATGTCCTTAGCATCAGCTCTACAGGAACGTATCTACTTTTAGCAGCTACTTAAGGATATGGACACGTACCAATAAACAAAAACAAAGGTGTAAGAAGACAACCAAGGTACCATAGCATTAGCCAGAAATCCAATCTGTAGGCAAAGGTGCAAACACATTGATATCAGGTACCATTTTATAAGGGAAACTGTAAATGATGGTAAGTTAATCTTGGAGTATTGTCCCACTGAGGAAATGATTGCTGATATTATGACAAAACCAGTCACTAGGCAAAAACTAAAGAAGTTTGTTCGAGACATGCATGGCACTTAAGAGTGTAAAAAATTATATTTGCATTATTTAGATTAGAGAGAAGTGTTATTTGTTTTGTTGTTCTTTCTGATAACACAATAAGCTAAGAGCGAGTGGGAGTGTTAAATATTGCGCTCTTATACATTGTATTAAGGTATCATTAAAATTACCAATAGGTTTATTTAAAGTTATTACGGTTTTGGGGTGATGACGTTATGCTGCTGCGTTTTCTTTCTCCATGTCCAAGTCGGTGTTTGTTTAAGTTCATGATGAATAAAAAGACAAATGAGAAGAGCAAAATGTGCAACGCTTCTGTTTGTTTCCATGAGTGATAGTGAACTGCACACTGAATCTTAACAGAATCTATTCAAACTAATTATATTATTCCTTTTCCTCTTATTCTGACCTGATATTAAACTTATCTCCTCCCAAACAGAACCTAAATTCCCCATTCTCAATTTTAACCCAAGATCTTAATTATAGGCTGCGTTGCCCTCTTAATTTCACACTTAATTTGTTTTTTTTTAGCCTATAATACTCTACTGTATCTCCCTCTCTAAAGGCCCTACTTCTTTTTGTCAGAAGAATCTTCAGTGATTTTGTAACCCAGGGTTTGCTGTTAGAATATTACCTAAACAATTTCACAGGTATTAACATATCCTCACAAAGCTTCACATAACTACAAATTACATTTGTTACTTCATCAATGTCCAAGCCAGAGTCCAAAAAAAAAAAGTTCAATCTGTACTTTGTAACCTTGTAAACGAATTATACCACATTATGATCCTAGGTTCCCAACGGTGGTTTACCAAGTGACTTGTAAGCTCCTTTATTCAATCCATAAGACAGATCCAAAATTTTATTCTTATGTGTCTGGCAGGTTACATACTGGTTGAAGTGACCCAATGATTTCCCAATGTGCGATTATAATTCTCCAAGAATAAAACAATCTCTCTTTCTGCACCTCACACCAGGTGTTCCTCTTTCATGCTTCACAGTGGGAACCACACATTTTGTGACCGTCTGTTCACCCTCTGTATATCTAACAAAGACACAGTGGTTAGAACCAAAAATCTCAATTTTGGACACATCAGACAGATTTCCACTTATCTAATGTCTAGTCCTTGTGAAGGTTCCCTGGTGGTCTAGTGGTTAGGATGCGGTGATCTCACCGCTGCGGCCCGGGTTCGATCCCCGGTCAGGGAACCAACCCCAGCCACTTTCAGTGTCGGTCCCAAGACGGATAAATTGGGGAGGGCTGCATTAGGAAGGGCATCCAGCGTAAAAACATGAGCCAAATCAAACATGCGGAGGATCCGCTGTGGCGACCCCTAATGGGAGAAGCTGAAAGAAAGTTTTAATGTCTAGTCCTTGTGTTTCTTAAAACTTGCCTAAAGCAAGTCTCTTCTGCTCGTTGGTTTCTTTGCTGCAATTCTCTATGTCTGCCACTTGAACTCCAAGAAGCATTATGTAAACTGGCAGTTACTGAAGCTGGTAATTCTGAAAAACCTATCCTCTGCAGCAGAGGAAGCTCTTAGTCATTCTTTTCTGGGCTGGCCCTCATGAGAGCTTGTTTCATCATAGCCTTTGATGGTTTTGAAAAATTCATTTGGGAATACATTTAAAGTTCTTGAGATTTTTCCTGTTGACTAACTTTCATTTCTTGAAGAGATATTAAATCTCGGCACAAGACAACTGATGTTCTAAAGCACATTATAAAGATAAGAAATGTCACAAAATAACTCCTGACAAGACACAACTGTAAACTGAGAACCTTTCAAGCTTACTATATCACGAATCTTATGAGAGAATACCAATGCCATGAACAACATGGAGGCGAGGAAGACCATCCCTCCTCCCAACGACCAGATGCTCTGTTTAACCACAGCTGAAGTGAGGATAACTCAGAATTAACCCACAGAAGTCTGCTGACAGAGTACTCAGGGGATGTGCAGTACAGCTAGCGGATGTCTTTACCGACATGTTCTTGAGCAGCGCCGTTGTTCCTACATGCTTCAAGACGACGACCATCTTACCCGTGCCGAAGAAGTCTACAGTCTCCTGCCTCAATGACTATTGTCCCGTTGCACTTACACCCATCGTAATGAAGTGCTTCGGGAGGCTCGCATGAGGCACATCAAGACCCAGCTACCACCCTCACTCCACCGAATGCAGTTCACGTATCGTCCAATCCGTTCCACAGACAATGCCATCTCTACAACCCTTCATCTGGCCTCACCCACCTGGACAATAAGGATATATATGTATAAATGCTGTTTACAGACTTCAGCTCAGCATTCACCACAATCACCACTCAGCACCTATTTGAGAAGCTGAGCCTACTGGGCCTGAACATCTCCCTCTGTATCTGGATCGTGGACTTCCTGACTGAGAGACCTCAGTCAGTTCGGATCGGGAACAGCATCTCCAGAATCACCACACTGAGCACTGGGGCCCTCAGGGCTGTGTGCTGAGTCCACTGCTGTTCACTTTGCTGACTTAGGACTGTGTAGCAATGCACAGCTCGAATCACATCATCAAGTTCGCCGATGACACAACCGTGGTGGGTCTCATCAGCAAAAACAATGAGTCAGCATACAGAGAGGGGGTGAAACAGTTAACAGCCTGGTGTAGAGCCAACAACCTGTCTCTGAACGTTGACAAAACTAAAGAGATCATTGTTGACTTCAGGAGAGCACAGAGAGACCATTGTCCACTGTCATCAATGGATCCTCCAAGGAGATTGTCAAGAGCACCAGATTCCTTGGTGTTCATCAGGCATCACTTGGTCGCTCAACACCAGCTCCATCACCAAGAAAGCCTAGCAGTGTCTCTACTTTCTGAGAAGGCTGAGGAAAGCCCATCTCTCCCCCCTCACCCCCCCTGACCATGTTCTACAGAGGCCATTGAGAGCATCCTAAGCAGCTGCATCACACATGACACTAGTCCTTAGCTCTATATTTTCTGTTATGTAGATTTATGTTGTTTTATGTAGCGCCAGCGTTCTGGGGAAACGTTGTCTCATTTCACTGGGTACTGCGTCAGCTGTATATGGTTGAAATGACAATTAAAAGCTTCTTGACTCCTGACTTGATGAGAGTTTTCCAAGCTGTCAGAAAAATACTCCCAAAGCATGATGTCACCAGCATCATACTTTATTTTGGGAGGGTTTTGAGCAGATGATGAGCAGTGCCAGATTGGCTCCAGAAATAACATTTAGAATTGAGGCCAAACATTTTAATCTTGTTTTCACCAGACCAGAGAATCTTATCCTTTAGGTGCCTGTTGGCAAACTCCAAGCAGGCTTCTATTGGTTTTGTACCGAGGAGAGGCTTCTCTCTAGCCACTTTGCCATAAAGCCATAAAGAGCTGCAGTGAAGGTTGCCATGCTGGAACTTTGTCCCATCTCCACACAGGATCTCTGGAGCTCAGTCAGAGTGACCATCGGGTTCTTGGTCACCTCTCTTACTAAGGCCCTTCTCTCCTGATTGCTCAGTTTGGCTGGGCAGCCAGTTCTTAGAAGAGTCCTGGTTGTGCACACTTCTATTTGAAAATTATGGAGGCCACTGTGCTTTTTTAAGAATCTTCAGTGCAGCAGTAATTTTAAGTATTTTTTGTAGCCTTAACCCAGATCTGTGCAACAATCTGGTCTCTGAGCTCTGCAGGCAGTTCCTTTGACCTCATGGCTTGATTTTTGTTCTGATATGCATTGTCATCCATGAGGTCCTCTCTAGAGAGTTGTGTGCCTTCCTAAATCATATGCAATCAATAAACCTTTACACAGGTAGACACCAGTTAAGCTGTATAAACATCTTAGCAGCACTCAAGAGAAATGGGTGACATCTGAGCTCATTTTCAAGTGTTGCAAAGCGTATGAATACTTATGTCCTGATTGAAGTATCAGGTTGCAACATAACAGAACTGAAAAAAGTTAAGGGGTTCTGAATTATTTATATTATAAAGATATTTGACTTTGATATATATATATATATATATATATATATATATATATATATATATATATATATATATATATATATATATATAGTGATGGATATTTCCATTTAGGGAGACTTTTACTTTAACCTCACTACATTGCAAAGTCAAATATATTTGTACTCACCTACATTTTGCAAAATTCATTCCTTTTTATTTCTGAGTGGATAAAAACTTAACTGCTCAAGCACGCAGCAAGCCACCATTCAGGGATGAAACTCCTGACTCTTGCCACAACACCTATGGCCTTATTTGTGCAAATTTTTGGAAGCAGTTTAAAATAAGGTTTTGGGCTCATGATAATTTGAATAAATATAATTCAGTGTTGGACTAATTAATATCACTGTATTAATAGAGTGGTGTACTAAGACTAACATTAGAGTCTTTTTACATAAACTGAGTTGATTAAGCAAGTGTCTTGTGACAAAAATGATAAGGGGACATTATAGCTATAATAAATTATAGTAATTTGGATACTTAATTACATTGTAAGGCAAATACTTTTTTTGAGTACCTGTACTCAAGTAAAAGTTTAAAAGGAGCACTTTTACATTTACTGGAGTAATATTTTACCTATTTTTACTTTACTTTAGCTCAAGTACATGGTTTGGGTACTTCATCCACCAGTGTGTGTGTGTGTGTGTGTGTGTGTGTGTGTGTGTGTGTGTGTGTG
>JAAIIK010000044.1:6740370-6756852 GCA_014706435.1 Silurus glanis | reverse complement strand
GAGTATTTTAAAACATGAGTATCTGTACTTCTACTTAAGTAATGGATGTGTGTACTTTTGCCACCTCTGGCTTGGTAGGCAAACTAGTGACTTTTTTAGGGATTTCGGTTTTAGTCAGTGATGGCTTTAATTCCCTTCCAGGTTATATGTGTGTTGCTGTTCTCAAAATGTTCTTCAATGCACTGTTGTATTTGTGTTCTCCTCTTTGATGCTCTTCTTCAGTTCCTTTCTCGCATTTTTGCAGGCCTGCATGTCACCTGAGTTGCATCACGTTCTTTAAGCAGAAACCTTACCTTACCGTCCAGCCATGGCTTTTGGTTAGGTAACATTTTGATGGTTTTGGTTGTTAGAAAAAACTCCATGCAGAAGCTCAAGCTGAATATTGACAAAACAGAGGTTCTTTTGGCAGTAAATCCAGTCTGTCAAAATGTAATACTAATGTAATACTTAGTACTTCATTTGACAGTCTGTCAATTCTTGAACATGCTCTAGTTAACTCGTGCATTGATTATTAGAAACTCTCTTCTGTTTGGGTTAACTCACAAACTTTTTCATATACTTCACATATAATTACAAGAACTTCTTCCATTGAGCATATGTCTCCTGTTCTCTATCAACTACACTGGCTTCCTGTCAAATATTGAATAGAGTACAAGATTCTCCTTCTTACTTTCAAAGCTCTTCATAATCTTGGTTCCTCATAGCTCTCGGACTTGCTTCATACTTACATCCCAAAGTGTACTCTCTGATCGCTATCAGTTTGTCAATGAAAATGGTGAGTTCTCTACACTCTCTGAGGTAATGTTTGGTATTCTGCAAGGATCTGTCTTAGGCCCATTTGCTTTTCTCTTTATATAGCTACCTCTGGGTGAAATTACAAACATGGTATTAGCCTACATTGCTATGATGATGATACACAGTTGAATGTTTCAGTAAAAACAGATAGGAGAGATCATCTTAACAATGTTGAGCAGTGTGTAAAGGACATTAGACAGTGGATGCTTGATAACTTCGTTCTGCTTAACTCGGATAAGACAGAAGTACTTTTATTAGGACCACATGCAGCTAGACGTAAACCTTACATAGCATCTCTGGATGGTCTTTTTGTCTCAGTGTGTACAGCAGTCAAATAACTTGGTGTGATATTTGACTCATCTTTCCTTTGAGGCTCATGTGAATAACATTACCAGGATAGCCTTCTTTCACTTTAGAAATATTGATAAAATAAGAAACATGATGTTACAGGATGCAGAAAGACTAATTCATGCATTCCTTACATCTATATTACACTAATGTAATGCTTTACAGTCTGGGTGGTAGAGTAAGTGCATAAATAAGCTTCAGTTAGTCCAGAATGAAGTAGCAAGAGTCCTTACTTGATCTAGAAAATATGGCCAAATCACCCCTGTTTTATTTAAACTCTGGCTACCCATTAAATCTCGCATATCTCATAAAATACAATTACTAACATATAAAGCACTTAACGGTCTCACACCGCAGTATCTGAGTGAACTTCTGTATCATTATGAACCCCTCATGCCTACTTCGATCAAAAGATGCAGGCTATTTGTTTGTATCTCAAATAATTAAGACTAGATCCCCACAGTTATGAAACAGCCTTCCAAATAGTGTTTGGGCCTCAGACACAGTCTTAGTGTTCAAGTCGAGACTTAAAACTTATTTAGCCAAGCCTTTTGTCTTGGGTAAATAAGCAGATCTAGAGGGATCACGGATAAAGAGTGTTTGGTGAACTCTGATATGTGTATGCTGTCATCCCCTCACTCTCATGTGTTCACTCAGGTTTGTTGACAGTGGTGTGGCGGGCCATCTCTTATCCCAGAGATCCCTCAAGTCTGTGTTAGTTTCTGGCTCTTCCTTTTAGTTATGCTGCCATAGCGAGTCTTGCTGGAGTCCCCAACTACACAGTGTTTTTAACTTTTATACAACAGTAATGATACTTAATAATACATATCTTTCTCCCCCTGTCACCCTTCCTCTCTCTCTCTCTCTCTCTCTCTCTCTCTCTCTCTCTCTCTCTCTCTTTCGCTATCTCTTTATCTCTATCAGTCAATTAAACATGCTCCAGAGGTACCAGTGACCAATGTTCCTGCCCCTCTCCTGTGTATGCCCACTTGGACCTGTCTCTGAATGGTGCTCTCATTGATTGAAAGCCACTCTCTCCCTGTGCACCTTGGGATGTTTTACATCTACTGCCTAGGAATCCATGAAATTATGGAGTTACACAGGAGAATTGAGAATGGATTTGGACTGTAGTTAATGTCACCAGTCTGCTACACTGACTCTGGAATACAGTTTGCATTTGATCACCATCACTACACACCTCAACAACGTTTAGCTTTAATTAATGGACATTTGATGCCACCCAGATGCGGATGGGTTCTCTCTTGAGTCTGGTTCCTCTCAAGGTTTCTTTCTTATGCAATCTCAGGGAGTTTTTCCTTGCCACAGTCGCCACTGGCTTGCTCAATTGGGACACGCTTACACTTATAAAAAACAATCTTATTAATTCTTTATTACCACATTATCTGTGTAAAGCTGCTTTTAGACAATGTCTATTGTTAAAAGCGCTATAAAGAAATTATTGAATTAAATTCCAGAATCAATACGAGAAAGTAACTGTCTGACCACTTTTAAATTATGCCTTAAAACTCATCTGTTCAGATTAGCTTTTTGTGATTAATTTTAACAGTTAAACAGCTGATGTTTGTTGTTTGTCTTATTTTTATGATTATTACTCAATTGTACAGTGTCATTGAGTGTTTTGAAAGGCACCTTTAAATAAAATGTATTATTATTTATTATTAAGTCTATGTAGGTCAGGACTGATGCAATATATTCCTCCAAATTAGCTCCTTGTGTAAATACTTCTCAGGCAGAGAGTCCTTGCTGCAAACGTCAACTGTCTTAACAGCTGGTTTGTTCTGTAGAAACAGAGGCTTATATATCACAAGTAGCATCAGGGGAAACATGATCTGATGAGCCCAGATGCTCCTGAAACATTTGTGTAGACTTGGTCCAAATTTTTCTTTTCTCTTGTTTGAATGTTGACATTTTGCAGTATTGTCTTAGTGTTTCTCAATCATGCTTGTAGCCCTTAACCAGTCGTTGCTTACATACAGTACTGTATATGCGCATTCCACGACCTCTATTTCTACCAGAGTTTGTTGTCCTATATACCTGGCAAACAGGACAACCTTCTTGCTTGATGTCAGTGTAAGAAATGATGTTGTTAAGCCAGGTCTTTGTGATAATCATCAGGCAGTTACATATACAAGTGACCAGGAGTTTGTGACAAAAAGACTTAGCAGTGATGGTTTGTGTGGGTTATCTCTAGCCTAGCTAGAGCTCTTTTGCTTTCTTTCCCTTCTCTTCCTGTGTTGTCTTCCTGAGGGTTGTTAACAGCACAGAATGCAGCAGAATGATGCTGTGGAAAAAAGTTGTAGTTTTTAAGAGTATAATCTTAATACAGTTCTCTGATGAAAAGACGTTTAGTAATAATAAAGAAAAACATTGCACTGGAACAGTTACATGCTGATAATAGCAATCAGTAAACAATGCATCCAGATGGAGCATTAATTATGGTGGGAGACTTTAATCATGTTGAATTAAAAACAACAATGCAAAAATGTCAACAACCTGACTAGAGAAAATAATATTTTGAATCAAGTCATTTTGTGCCAAATATTTTAGAAGAATACAAAGCCATCTCATTTCCATATCTGGGCTCATCAGATCATGTTTCCCTGATGCTGATTCTGACCTATTCGCCTCTCATCTGAAAACAAAACCATCTGTTAAGATAGTCTGTGGGCACCTAGCCACTGTGTCTGCACACACCATCGTTGTGCTCTAAGATTTTAAAACGAAATATTAACTTTGAGCATGTAGCTCTACCAAATTTGTTTGGTTTTGGGTTTTGTTTTAGAAATGTGCATAATATACAAAACATACTTTTGGAAACTCAAAATTTTTTTTGTCCTGTATTCACAAAGGCTATTAGGGAGGCACAAGTCAGTGCACTCTTAGTGCCAGTCCCAAGCCCGGATAAATGGGGAGGGTTGCGTTAGGAAGGGCATCCAGCGTAAAACATGTGCCAAATCGAATATGCGGATCACAAATAAGAATTTCATACCGGATCGGTCGAGGCCCGGGTTACCAACGACGCCACAGTTATCGTTGGCCAACAGGGTACTGGTGGAAATTAGGCTACTGTTGGCCGAAGGAGGAGAAGGAGAGGAGGAAGACGTCTACAGAGATGGCAGCAAAAGGAGAAGTGTAGGAGAGTGGAGGTTCGGGTTGGTACTTTAAATGTTGGTACTATGACGGGTAAAGGGAGAGAGATAGCTGATATGAAGGAGAGGAGAAAGGAAGATATGTGGTGTGTTCAGGAGACCAAGTGGAAAGGGAGTAAGGCCAGGAACATTGGAGGTAGGTTCAAACTGTTCTATCATGGTGTGGATGGAGAGAGAAATGGTGTAGGGGTGATTCTGAAGGAAGAGTACAGTAAGAGTGTAGTGGAGGTGAAGAGAGTTTCTGATAGGGTGATGAACGTGAAGCTGGAAGTTGAAGGGATGATGATAAATGTCATCAGTGCCTATGCTCCACAAGTGGGTTGTGAGATGGAGGAGAAGGAAAGATTCTGGAGTGAATTAGATGAAGTGGTAGATGGTGTACCTAGGAACGAACGATTGGTGATTGGGGCAGACTTTAATGGGCATGTAGGTGAAGGGAACAGAGGTTTTGAGGAGGTGATGGGTAGGTATGGTTTTAAGGAGAGGAATGTGGAAGGGCAGATGGTGGTAGATTTTGCTTAAAGGATGGAAATGGCAGTGGTGAATACGTATTTTAAGAAGAAGGAGGATCATAGGGTGACGTATAAGAGTGGAGGAAGGTGCACACAGGTGGACTATGTTCTATGTAGGAGATGCAACCTGAAGGAGACTGTAAGGTGTTGGCAGGGGACAGTGTAGCTAGACAGCATCGGATGGTGGTCTGTAGGATGGTTTTGGAGGTGAAGACGAAGAGGAGGAGAGTGAGTCAAGTCAAGTTTATTTGTATAGCGCTTTTCACAACAGACATTGTCTCAAAGCAGCTTTCAGTGAGGACTGAGAGAAGAACAAGATGGTGGAAACTGAAGGAGGAAGACTGTAGTGTGAGGTTCAGGGAAGAGGTCAGACAGGGGCTCTGTGGTGGTGAAGAGGTGCTGGATGATTGGGTAACTACTAGTGATGAGGGAGGCAGTTAGAAAAGTACTGGGTGTGACATCTGGAAATAGAAAGGTAGGCAAAGAGACGTGGTGGTGGAATGAGGAAGTGCAGGAGAGCATAAGGGGAAAGAGGTTGGCAAAACAGAAGTGGGATCGACAGAGTGATGAGAAAAGTAGGCAGGAGTACAAGGAGATGTGGCAGCAGGTAAAGAAGGATGTGGCAAAAGCCAAGGAAAAAGCATATGAGGAGCTGTATGAGAGGTTGGACACTAAGGAAGGAGAAAAGGATTTGTACCTATGACCAGGCAGAGAGACCGAGCTGGGAAGGATGTGCTGCAAGTTAGAGCAATAAAGGATGGAGATGGAAATGTGTTGACTAGTGAGGAGAGTGTGTTGAGAAGGTGGAGGGAGTATTTTGAGCAGCTGCTGAATGAGGAAAATGAGAGAGAGAGAAGGTTGGATGGTGTGGAGCTGGTGAAGAAGGAAGTGGATAGGATTAGTAAGGAGGAATTGAGAGCAGCAATTAAGAGGATGAAGAGTGGAAAGTCCGTTGGACCAGATGACATACCGGTAGAAGCATGGAAATGTTTAGGAGAGATGGCAGTGGAGTTTTTAACCAGATTGTTTAAAAAGATTCTGGAAGGTGAGAAGATGCCTGAGGAATGAAGAAGGAGTGTGCTGGTACCGATCTTTAAGAATAAGGGAGATGTGCAGACCTGCAGTAACTACAGGGGAATAATAGTTGATCAGTCACACCATGAAGTTATGGGAAAGAGTAGTGGAAGCCAGGCTGAGAGAAGAGGTGACCATCTGTGAGCAGCAGTATGGTTTCATGCCGAGGAAGAGCACCACAGACGCAATATTTGCTTTGAGAATGTTGATGGAGAAGTATAGAGGACAGAAGGAATTGCACTGTCTATTTGTGGATTTAGAGAAAGCATACAACAGAGTGCCAAGAGAGGAGTTGTGGTATTGTATGAGGAAGTCAGGTGTGTCAGAGAAGTATGTGAGGGTGGTGCAGGACTTGTATGAGGACAGTGAGACAGCAGTGAAGTGTGCAGTAGGAACGACAGACTGTTTCAAGGTGAAGGTCGGACTGCATCAAGGATCGGCCCTGAGCCCTTTCCTGTTTGCAGTGGTGATGGACAGGTTGACAGACGAGGTCAGACAGGAGTCTCCCTGGACTATGATGTTTGCGGATGATATTGTGATTTGTGGTGAGAGTAGTGAGCGGGTTGAGAAGAGCCTGGAGAGGTGGAGGTATGTGCTGGAGAGAAGGGGAATGAAAGTCAGTAGGAGTAAGACAGAGTACATGTGTGTGAATGAGAGGAAGGGCAGTGGAGTGGAGTGGTGCGGTTGCAGGGAGAAGTGGTGGAGAAGGTGGAGGAGTTTAGGTACCTGGGGTCAACAGTGCAAAGTAATGGAGAGTGTTTTAGGGAAATGAAGAAAAGAGTGCAGGCAGGGTGGAGTGGGGGGAGATGAGTGACAGGAGTGATTTGTGATAGTGGGGTATCTGCAAGAATGAAAGGGAAAGTTTATAGGACTGTGGTGAGACCTGCGATGTATGGATTAGAGACAGTGGCATTGAGTAAAAGACAGGAGGCGGAGCTGGAGGTAGCAGAGCTGAAGTTGTTAAGGTTTTCGTTGGGAGTGACAAGGGTGGACAAGATTAGAAACAAGTTTATTAGAGGTACAGCGCATGTAGGACGTTTTGGTGAAAAGGTGAGGGAACCGAGATTGAGATGGTTTGGACATGTGCAGAGGAGGGACATGAGTTATATTGGTAAAAGAATGCTGAGGATGGAGCCACCAGGAAGGAGGAAAAGAGCAAGTCCAAGGAGGAGGTTCATGGATGTGGTGAGGGAAGAAATGCAGGTAGTTGGTGTGAAAGAGGCAGATGTAGAGGACAGGGTGTTATGGAGACGGATGATCCGCTGTGGTGACCCCTAAAGGGAGCAGCCGAAAGAAGAAGAAGAAGGATTCACAAAGGCTAGTGTAAAATGGAAAAGATCGTGGAAAGTCCTGGTGGTTCCAAACTACTTCAATTAATAGATGATGGAGGCCACTGTGCTTATTGGGACCTTAAATGCTGCAGAAACTTTTCTGTACCCTTCCCCGGATATGCCGATACAATCCTGTCTCGGAGGTCTACAGACAATTCCTTGGACTTCATGGCTTGTTTGTGCTCTGACATGCACTGTTAACTGTAGGGCCTTATATAGACAGGTGTGCGCCTTTCCAGATCATGTCCAATCAACTGAATTTATCACAGGTGGACATCAATCAAGTAAAAAAACTTGAATTGTTACCTCCATACTGCCCAAAACATGCTGCAACTTATAAACATTGTTGCAATGTCACTGCCACCAGCCAAACAATTGAACTGACATGCCCCTTTAGGACAAAGTTTTGATGTAATATGATCAATATTAAGTATTTTTCTTTAACAGTATTTTTGAGCTAAACTGGTATTGTGCACCTTTATGCAAATTGGTAAGTTTTAATGATGACCTGCTCTAATAAGGTACACACCTGTTCCATTTCAGGAACTGGAGCTGCGTCGGGACGCTTTGGGAATGTGACTGCGTTGTCCATGTTCTAAATAATGAGTCAAATCAGTCAAAATTGAAGGCAGGCTTTCACCGGCAGGGTGACGTCACAACCAGGAAGTATAAAACGCACATGGAGAAAAGCCGGCTTCAGCTTCTGTTTGTTCATGAAGTACTCTGTGTAAATTTAATGTTTGTCTGTCTGTCTGTCAAAAAATTAATAAAAAATATATATATAATTGAAGAAAACACTGAAAAAAACGAAACACACTTTTTTGCTTCTCCCTGGGCCGAAGCCCCATGAGGTGACATCTAAAGATTGTCATATCCAGGAAGAGGGATTCGACCTGAATGGTCCTGACCAGACCTGTAGGGAATAACCGGAGGGCGTGTAGCACCGCTTTTCTCAGTGCCCGTTTCCCTCTGGCCCCTTCAGGGACCTGGCTCATTAACCCTGCCACGAAATGTGCAACAGGGCCCTTGGTTTTCATCGTTGCGGACCAGGAGGTCTTGTCTCTAGAGCCACATCAGGGCACTGCCCCAGCTCTAGACACACCAGAGGTCAGTCTCGAGAGCACCTAGATAGCTCTGCCAGACGTGTCCTGAGCAGGCTCTGGTCTTGGAACGAGAAGTAGACACTCTCCTCAATGGTGGTCTCTCTGCCAGACAGGGTTCTACAGCCGGTACTTCATAGTTCCCAAAAAGGACGGTGGGTTGCGTCCTATCCTAGATCTATGTCAGCTGAACAGCTCTTTGATGAGGCTTCAGTTCAAAATGCTGACCCTCAAGCAGGTTGTGTCTCAGATCAGATCCGAGGACTGGTTTGTCACTATAGATCTAAAGGATGCGTACTTTCATGTACCCATCCTTTCTTCTCACATGAAGTTCCCAAGGTTTACTTTTGGGATTGCGTCCATCCTTATGCCGGTCAGGAAGGTCAGAGAAGGGCAGTCACTCACTGTCAGGCAGTTTGAGAGACTTCTCAGGTTCATGGCAGCAGCATCCAATGTCATTCCACTTGGCCTCTTGTACATGAGACCCTTTCAGTGGTGGCTCAGATCCTATAGGTTCTCTCAGAGGTCACAGGGATCCACCATCAGATGGTGAAGCAGATTTGGGAGACGTTTGGCAAAGCCCAAGTGGACCTGTTCGCATCTTTAGAGATATCGAACTGTCCTCTGTGGTTCTCCCTATATCCACCAGCTCCGTTGGGACTGGATGCTATGGCACAGCCATGGCCGCAGGCAATCAGGGGGCAAAATAGTTCACCCGCACCCCGAGCTGTGGAAGCTGTGGCTGTGGCCCCTGAAGGGGCACAGCCCTGAGGTTCTGGTCTCTCTACTGAGGTAGTAGAGACCATTCTTTAATCCAGAGTACCCTCCATGAGGAGGTCATATGCCACGAGATGGCGCCTGTTCAGTGTGTGGTGCTCCCTGCACCAATTCGACCCAGTCCACTGCCCATTTGGTTCAGTGCTGGAGTTTCTGCAGGAACAGTTCACGAAAGGGTTGGCTCCATCCACCAATAAAGTCTATGCGTTTGCTGTTTTTGCGTATCATGCCCCCGTGTCGGGGCATTCACTGGGCAGAGACCTGCTCCTGGCGCATTTTTGCCACAGCACCTGGAGGCTGAGGCCTCCGGTGCATCCAAGAGTGACTGGGTGAGACCTGGCTGTAGTGTTGGAGGCTCTGTCTGAGCCCCCTTTGAGCCTTTGGCCAAGATTTTGTGGATTTTGTTTAAATGCACACCATTCACCTTGACTGTTGATTTCTGTAAAGCTGCTTTGTCTGTTGTGAAAAGCGCTATAGAAATAAACTTGACTTGACTTGACTTGAGGCACTTGTCCATTAAAACCGCATTCTTGCTGGTTATCTGCTCTCTGAGGAAAGTAGGTGATTTACAGGTTCTTTCTGTGGCCCCCTCTTTCCTGGAGTTCACTCCAGGCATGGCCAGTACCTTCCTGCACCCTAGAGTGGGTTACGTCCATAAGGTGACCTCGGTCGTCCTATAACCTGTCAGGCTCCAGGCATTCAATCCTCGACCAGACCAGGAGAGATTGTGCCCAGTCCGAGCACTGGACTGTTATGTCCACCGGACAAGTCCCTGGAGGAAGTCAGAACAATTGTTCATCTGCTACGGCCCTCCGAGGGGCCTTCCTGCTCATAAGCAGACGCTCAGCAGATGAGCATTTTCTTACAGGTCCTCTGGTCTCCCTGCTCCATTCAATTCAGTTCAATTCATTTTTATTTATATAGTGCTTTTAACGATGAATATTGTCTCAAAGCAGCTTTACACAGATAATGTGGTGATAAGAAATGATTATGATCTTTATAAGTGTAAGTTTGTCCCTGATGAGCAAGACGGTGGCGACTGTGGCAAGGAAAAACTTCCAGAGTTTTCTCCCATTTGGGGTCAGAGCACACGACCCGGAGTGTGGCAGCCTTCTTTAAGGCTTGGTCCTCTGGAGTGTCCCTCCAAGACCTCTGTGACACTGCGGGCTGTTCCACCCCGCTCACCTTTGTCAGGTTTTACAACTTTGACCTCTGTGCCACACCTGGCACCTCTGTCCTTCGACCTAGCTGTGCTCATTCACACTAGTCAGTGACTGGTCATGTGGCTGTATTTGACTTTTTTTCCCAAAGCGTTCTGATGCAGCTGGAGTTCCTAAAGGGGAAGGTCTCTAGGTTACCCTAAACCTAACCCTAGTTCTCTGAGGGAACGAAACGCTACGTCTTTATGCCACACCTCTGGCATCCCTTCAGCACTTCCTTCTCAGTTACAGAAGCTGAGGCCGGCTTCTCTCCATGTGCGTTTTATACTTCCTGGTCATGACATCACCCAGCCGGTGACAGCCTGCCTTCAATTTTGACTGATTAGACTCATTATTCAGAGCATGGACAACGCAGTCGCGTTTCCAAAGCGCTCCGACACAGCATCTCGTTCCCTCAGGGAACTAAGGATACATATGTAACCTAGAGACGTTATTGACTAATCAGAGTTTAGTGGTTAAAAACTGAGCATTCGGTTTAAAACTTGAATGTTACAACATAAACATTTTAAACATTTTGGTATCCATAAAGTTTGTATGTTTAAAAGAAAAATAGGTACCTTTAGTGACTAAATGAACCTACCCTTATGGTCCTATAACATATCTTTAATAGTAGTGTGTATTTTTCCCCAATTACCTTTTTTTAACCTCACAATGGCACATTTTTTACACCATATAGCATATTAAAAAGCTCAGAATGCTATTTCACCGCATTTATTAAATAACAAAAAAGTTAATTTTTACATTTGTGTGCACAGTTTTACATGAACATTTTATACATCATATTACAGTATCTCATCAGTATAATAGGATACATAAATTAAACAATTTCATGTTTTGCACACAGTATGCATATTTCTATTTTAACTTTTCAGCATTCTCAACATTAAGAACCAGCAATATAAAGCAAATTCACCTTTTCAAAAAGAGTATAGTGCCAGTTATTGGATCTGGCTTATCAGCACCTCAGTCATTTTTGCTATGACACATTGCAGGAAGGTATGCATATTTTACATGTAGGGTGGATAAGACAAGTTGAAAATTAAGTAAGCATTAAGTGCTGGCATTGTACTTATTTATCAACTCTTCTTTCCTTGCACATCCACTTCTATCATCCACTTTAATAAGGACATGATCCTCCCTGGAAAAAGCCAATTTCCAAACAGTTTCTTCACATTGCCATACCATATAAGCTTACAACATTAGCAAATCTCCTGACAAAATCAATGGCAACTCAGTGCTCACTTGCTATTCCAGGAAGAAAAAAAAAACTTCATCCAGAGGCTTTGCCTTTTCGGTTATGGGGTCCTAATAGGATATCACTGTGTTCTATGTTCTTTAAACTTGTAGTTTGAGCATCTTTTCTGAAGATGCTAACAGTTAACAGTTAATCTATTCCAGATCATGTACAATGCAACTCACAGCATAATAAAGCAGATTTTGCTGAATCACCAAAGAGCAAATATCTGCCTTGAATGGATGAGCACATAAAGAGAGACAGTGTATAGAAGTGTATTAAGAGGCAAAATAGCTAAACATTTGAACGAGACTCTTAAGACATCCAAATGCAATGATGATAAAATAAAACGTCCACATAAATATGATTCTATGGTATATTATATATATATATATATATATATATATATATATATATATATATATCTTTATATTTATTATTATTATTATTATTTATTTATTTATTTATTTTTATTAATTAATTAATTTATTTATTTATTTTTTGTATTTTATTGAGTTAGCGTAACTCACCCCGGACCGGCTTGTTGCTCTTGTCGTTTAAGCACACACCCTTGCCGTGTAACAGCGCCTGCAGCGGCTTCTTCTCACGGAGGCGAGGTAGACAGCGCAGACCTGCGGCGCACTTTGCCGTATAAACGCCGCACTCTTGTCCTTCCAGCAGCGCGCATGTCAAGCAGCAGCCGCAGCCCGGCTCCTTCACCACCTGGCAACCTGTGGGTACAGGTGGACACATGAACAGCGCCTTCTGATCGCATGGTTCGCAAGGCACGTATGAGGTCAAACAGGCTGGCATGAGCGCGATCAAGGCGCACGTAATAAAGAGTGTCTTCATCTTCTCCAAATCCACGGTGCAGTAAGCTGATGAGGGATAAACTGATTGAAAGGATCAGTTCGGGGTACGGATGAAAAGTCAGTTTCCAAATGTCTATTCTAAATTTTATTGAACGTTGGATGATACAAATGCAGCAGCTGAAAACTGAAAACGCAGCTTTCACAGACACTAGCCGCTCTCCACTAATCCGCAGTTCAGTGAGGGTTTGAAACGCGATGGTCTCTATGTTTCTTTTCCAAATGAGACCAGTGAGCCGCAGAGTTACTAGATTCCACTTTAAGATTCAAAGATCTTAACACATGTTGAGGGTGAAGGGGAAGCGCGCTGTAGTCAATTTAAACCTCCCCGACTTCAGAGGCGGGATCTGCTGATTTATAATCCACTGCCGTGAAAACACCGACCCTTATTTAAAAAAAGGCAGTACACATACATATATTACTTGCATAAAATTTAGTATGAATGTTTGGTGTACATAATGCGTCTTTAGTTTTGCTATGGACCTACTAGTCTAAATAATTAGTGTTCTAGTCATCGCGAAAAAGGTTTGTTAATGTGTATGTTGTATCTAGGTTGTCCTCAAAATAGATACAGTGCTGTGTAAAAGTATTTTCAGAATTTTTCTTTTTTATTGCATATTTGTCACTTATTTCAGATCATCAATCAAATTTTAATAGATAAAAGATAACACGAAGATTAGGCTGCCCAAATCTGCCTAGCCTTATTTGAAAAAGTAATTGCCCCTAAGCCTAAAGACTGTTTTTTGCTACTGGCATTTGCGATCACTGGCAATGATTCGTTCACATCACTGTGGAGGAATTTTGGCCCACTTTTCTTTGCGGAATTGTTTTAATTCGAGCATGAACAGCCTGTTTAAGGTCATGCCACAGCATCTCAATCGGATTTAAGTCTGCTCTTTGCGTAGGCCACTCCAAAACCTTAATTTTCTTTTTGAGACATTCAGAGGTCGACTTGCTGGTGTGTTTTGAATCATAGTCCTGCTGTATAACCCAAGTGCCCTTGAACACAGAATTAAAGGTTCCATCAATTATGGCAAGTCGTCCAGGTCCTGAAACTGCAAAGCAGTCCTAGATGAGTTACACCACCACCATGTTTGACTGTTGATATTCTGTTCTGTTTATGAAATGCTGCGCTTGTTTTATGCTAGATGTACAATAACAGGATGCAACAGAAGTCTTGGGGTTAAGCAATATGGGTTTTTTTTGGTAAATGTGAGATGAGCCTTTGCATTCGTTTTTTTTTTTTGTCAGCAGAAGCGTTCGACTTGGAACTCTCACATGGATGCCATTTTTGCAGTTTCTTCTACATGAATCATAAACACGCCCTGAGACTCAATGTCTTATTATTTTTTATATTTATTTATACTTTATATTATAAACCTCAATAAAAATGCTAAAAGATAAATTGCTTTTATTAGTGGTTTTAAAATGTTAAAGCATTTAACAATTATGGGTGCCAAGGTTAAAAGTCTAAAAAGGTCTAAAAGGTTATTAGACTCTGTCAGCATAATTATCATAACAATAAAGACTATTACAGAGAACAGTTTGTTGGCTCTATTACAGGGGTGTCAACTCAGGCCCGCGGGCCAAATTATATTTGGCAAAATTATATTTGGCCCGCGAGGTCATATCAAATATGTATTAGTGCTGGCCCGCCAGTATATAGCGCATATACCACTAATACTACAAATCCCAGAATGCTTTGTTAGTGCGTTGGCGCGTCAGTCGAGACCGCTAAAAAACTCCGCGTTCTCAGCGCTGAATTTACCCGGAGATTTACCGACTTTGAAGCCCAGAAATGCAGATATAAACTGCTCAGTAATCCGTTTGTGGTTGACGTGGAAAGCGCACCAACCAACCTCCAAATGGATGTGATTATACTCCAGTGTAGAGACACGCTCAAGTCAAAGTACGACTCTGTGTGTGCTGCACAGTTTCCATGTTTCCTCCCCGACACACTGCACCAACTCCGTGCCCAAGCTGCTCAAACGCTCTCTATGTTTGGCAGCACATATCTTTGTGAGCAAATCTTCTCTTTAATGAAGATGAACAAAACACTACTTAGGAGTCTCACTGATGAACACCTTCACTCTATCCTGAGGATTTCCTCAGCTCAGAGCCTAAACCCAGACATGATGCACTTGTATCTAAGAAGAGATGCAGGTATCTGTCTTCAACCAATGAATGAATGTTGTCTTTATGCACTTTTCTTACTCCAAGGCATGGACTGTTAATGGTTGAAAGATTGCTTTTTTTAATTGAAGGAAATTATTATTATTTTTGGTTTTGTTGTTGGCCTGTGAAAAAAGATTGACATTATAAAGGAATTCGAAAGCCTATAGATAGAGAGAGACATAATAAGAAACGAATACCACTGATTTGTGTTTTATTTCAAATTTAATTTCTAATGTGTTTATAATATTAAAGTTTGGTTGTTCCAGATTTAATGTTTATGCAAAACTAAAGTTTGTTTTCATATGAAAAGGTTCAACATTACACATCTAGAGAGAATGGAAAACATGCACAATTGCAGTAATTTTTTCAATAAATATTGCGTTTGGCCCGCGACTTCGTCCCAGTTTTTAATTTTGGCCCACTATGAATTTGAGTTTGACACCCCTGCTCTATGACATCGGATCACAAAGGTCTTATTTTTGGTTTGCAAAACATAGTTTATTGTTGCAATATTTAAGTAGATCAAAGCAAATTATTTGTTTGCATGTCAGTGAAATAATGTGACATTTGTGTGGATTCCACTCCACTCCAAGCCAAGATGAGTTGAGTTGAGAACGGATGACGTTATTGTGCCAGTTATTTAATGCTGTTTTATCCCGCAAAATGGACATGTACATAACGTTATAAAACATGGTATATAACGTTAGTTGAAATTCACTAACCAGATTTACTTAAGTGTGGTCATCCTGTCGCACCTTCACAATGGAAGCACATTGTGGAAGCTATGTGTCGAACTTGTAGTGGGTTAAACTGGTCAGTGTCTGCCACAAATGAGTTAGAAAATCACCTATTTTTCTATGCTCGCTTGAATAAAACAATAAACAGATGACTGAAAAGCCAGGGAACTCTTCTAACAGGCGTTAAAGTTCGATTGTCTCGGGGGCTTATAATCTTGCACGTTAAGTGACAAAATATCGTAGATAGACTAAAACAATATTTTTTTACTATTCACAAGCATCTTCTTGATAAAGACAAAGAGAATAAACCAAATTAACAAAATGTGTCATGAAAAACTATGTCTGCCGAATTCACCTGTTAGCTGTCTCAGCAGGACCCAGGCACAAGCAAAAACAGTGAAACACTACTTGAAACACTGAAATGTTTTTCAGTACCCTTGGTGGGATATAAAAACAAAAACTGACTAAAACATTTATAATATAACTACTCAGAAAAACTCTAAGAAAGGACATGCAACTGCTCACAAAATGGCTTCGCCTCACTTTGAAATAGCTGACCACTGTGGGGGGCATGGTCAAGACAAAACATTAATTTGAATCCATAAACTTAAAGATATACAAACATTCAAATATGTCTACAGAATTAGTAGAATTTACTTCAAATGTTTATAGTAATACACTCAGTCTTAAATAATGTAAGTATGCTGCAATTAAAACGATTAATTAGATATTAAATTAGCCTACTATAACAGTTAAAACATTTATATTTGTGAAATAAGTCAGTCAATCATGACTAAACAAAATAGATATAGAATTTTGTGAAAGTACATGGACACCTTGCAGTTGTACCCCTATGTGATATTTGAACTTGCTTTTTCAGATTTAGATCCCCAGTGTTAAGTGTGTTTAAGGTACAGGACACTAAAGTTTTTCCACATCAACCTTGGCAAACCACTGTCATGAACATGTTGGCAGGAACAGGCTGTGTGCATTTACCTTTGTGGCAGCAATAGTTTGTTGAAGGCCCACAAATGAGTGTAATGGTCTGGTGTGTGTGTGTGTGTGTGTGTGTGTGTGTGTGTGTGTGTGTGTGTGTGTGTGTGTATGTATGTATGTATGTGTATGTGTGTGTGTGTGTGT
>JAAIIK010000044.1:6718644-6740270 GCA_014706435.1 Silurus glanis | reverse complement strand
GTTTTCATTTACAGAAGGTGGCTCCATCACACACACAAGCAAGTTAGCTTTTGCAATTGTCAAGGAGAGATGGAAGAAAAATTCCAAGGGAACATAGCCACCTTCTGTAAATGAAAACATCCAACAGTTCATAACTAATCATATTGTTGATAACTTGTTTGTGCTATTCCTTCCTCTGTCTTAGTTTACATCAGCGTACAGGAATTAAAGATGATACTCAACTATTCACACACACTATACTTTATACAGCATTACAGATTGTTCAGTTGTTATTTCATAGGGCAAAATCAAGCAACCAGCAATCATGGTAATAAATGTGTCACAGTGAAATCTCTTAAACATAACTTTAATAATAAAGATTTGATTGTTTTGTGTCTGGCAGCAATTTTTCTTTTTTTTTTTTTTTTTTTTTTAATATATATTTTATCGAGGAAGGAACAGAGGAAAGCACCATAACAAACAACAAGAACATTAAGCAACAGATGATTGACAGTACTAATCATACTCCCCCCCCCCCCTTTTTTTATCCCCCCCCCCTACAATTTTTTCAACAATCCCCCCACCCAACCACAAAAAAAAAAATAAAAAAATAAAAAAAATAAAAAAAATCCCACCCCACAAAATCACAAAGTTAAGACATAATAAACAATGAGGAAATACTGAACAACAGTGTTTGCCCATTGCACCTTGCACCTGACGACGTTACCTGTTACAATGCGCACAAGCCTTACAACTCAATTTGGGGGAAGTGCTACACCCTTTCCAAAATATGAGATCATTGGAGTCCATACTAAATAGAAAAGTTTGGTGGATCCTCTAAGAGAGTATTTAATTTTTCCAATTCCAAAAATAACATCAGATCTTTAAGCCAGAGTGAGACTAAAGGTGGTTTACTTGATTTCCAATCGAGTAATACTCGTCTCCGAGCCAGAAGACATGCAAAGGCACAAGCATCTTGACATTTCCTGGGCATGACCGTACCTTGCTCAGGTACTCCAAAAATTGCCATTTCAAAACTAGGCTTAATATCCCTAATATATGCCTCAGACAGGATTTTAAATATAGTTGTCCAGTAATCAAACAGTCTGGGGCAAGTCCAAAACATATGAGCCAAATCTGCCCCAGCAGAGCAACAACGCTCACACGCGTCATTTACATTGGTGTAAATCTTGGACAGCTTAACCTTGCTGTAGTAGAGTCTATGGAGGACCTTGAATTGAATCAAGCCTAAACGAGTACAGGAGGTTGTCCCATTCACCCTGAATACTGCATTTTTCCAGGTTTCCTCTGATATGTCAACTCCTAAATCTCTTGTCCATTCCGCATTGATTTTGTTCAAATCTATATTTTTTATTGACATTAAAGTGTTATAAACATTAGAAATTACTCCCTTCAAGTGTATTGAAATATTTAAAACTGCATCCATTCCTACACTAGAAGCATTTTTTCTAAGCAAATCATGTTTAAATAATTTATTGGTTTTCTGTTATATGAAGGATGGGGACGCATACCCAGGAGCACCCTGTAAAATCTTGGAATGCTCTTTCACCTCAGGCAAAATGCATACCAGCAGCAATATTATGCTTTAACTCCAAATAACTCAAATTCGCTTATAATTTGTAATTGTAAGTGCTTGGGGACCTACATTCTTTATATGTTGTATGTAGCACATGCAGACAATAGTTTAAAGATTTCATATATACACTTATTATGTATCATAGTCTAGATAAATAATATATCTAAAATAAGTCGTTTCTTTGGTAGTTGCTGTCAGGATATCATCTGTTTTATCCATCAGTAAACCCTAACTGAAATAATCACATGAAATTTGGCAGGGTTCTATCTTTGCGGTACAATATATTGCAGCATTATAGAAAATCTACATATCATTAACAAACAAAATCCATGTTAATATATGAGGTATCAGTCTTCAAGCAATTAAACAATGTGTTGTAATGCAGCTAGGTTTTGGCTGATTAAAAAATCAGAGAGATTAGTAATTATGTTTGTCTATATGAAATATCGAAATTAAATTAAAATTGTTTCCTGGGTTCAATGTGTATAGGTCAAAGAATTCTTGCATAAAGATCAAATATGTGACGTGATCCTCCTGAAGACAGATACCTGTATTTTTGCATGACCTTGCTTCCAAGGTAGTAGGAAGGTAGTAAAGATACAAGGATATATGCTATTACTTAAATAAGCAGTAATATGAGTAAGACAAATGCCCAAAGCACATAAGGGCCAAATTTCCACAGGCACAGCAGATCGTTATCAGATTTGCTGAGCGTGAATAGAACATCTACAGACCATGAAGAGTGGGAAAAAACATGTGCATACAACAAGATAGCCTCCATGACAAAATGGCCATACACTTTATGGCTAAATTGTGGAAACATGACCCTCACACCTAAGTGGGCCCAAACTTTTCAGGAATTAAGGGTAATGTTCCATACATGCTCCAACAGGTCAATGAAAGAACTTATGGTTCCTTTACACAGTCCTACCTTTTACAATAAACAACTTTGGGATTTGTGTGAACTGTGTCCTAGGTTGCCATGCTTGAGTTTATTGTCTAAATTCACAAATTAGATTCTCATCAACTTTTATAGATGTAGTGTACATTGTTGTAGTGTTGTAGTATATTAACAGTATGTGTACATTTCAGCAACAAGGGACAATACTATATAAACTATAAACTATATTTTAGAGTGGTCAATGTGCAGCTTGTATAGCAGTATAGATTTACTGTCCTGTGAAAATAAGTTGAGTTGAAAGTCAATTGAGTTGAGTTGAGAACTATCTTTAATTTTGACATTTTAAAGCTCATAGTGGCTGCTTGTTGAGGAGTGCATGGGGGACTTCTCCTTTGAACAAATTCACTCATACTGCAAAGTATGCAAAGTGTAAATTAACATTTGTATTGTTTTTAATGATAATTGCAGATGGCAAGTTGACAACCATACTTAAGATTGAAATGGAGAAACGCAGCAAGCTAACAGGCTTGATAAAAAAAAGGAAAAAATATGCATTGGTGTACAAATGCATAAGCATTTGCTGAAAACCATGTGACTAAAAATGTGATCATTTTTAAAACATCTATAGGTTATACATGGTTCCCCGAGGAACCAGGGTTACATACACCACGCTCTGAACCATGTGTGCAATCTGTCCAATGTAAGCGTGTGACTAGAAAACTACCAGGAAGGTACAACTGCACATACGGTGTAGACCATGCTAGCTTCGAAGAGGGAAGGAAGCGCTCGTAGGGATGCTCGGGGAAGCAGGGTTAAATATGTAACCTAGAGATGTTCCCTTTCAGGAACTCGAGCTGCGTCAACAACGCTTTGGGAATGAGAGTACAACACCAACAGAAGGACAAATCCCTGCTTAGTTAGGATAGGCACAGCTAGATCGAAGGACTGAGGGGCCAGAAGTGGCACTAAGGTCAAGGCTGTAAGACCTGATGAAGGTCAGAGGGGTAGACCAGTCCGCAGCATTGCAAATGGAAATGAAACACCAGAGAAAAAGGCCTTTGAGTCCGCCATACTTTGGGTCGAGTGAGCCCAAAAGGAGCGGGGAGACAATAGGACTCATAAGAAGAGGAGATAGCACCCACAATCCACCTGCTGGGGGTCTGCTTGCAGGAAGACCCCTCTTATACGGACTGTAGCAGACAACCAGCTGGTCCAACTTCCTCCACAAGGCAGTTCTGTGAACATGCGAGCACTGGACACACGTGATTAAGTTTCTCCTGGTTGGGGTCCAGAAAGTGAGGATGATAGAATGCCTGGAACATGACTGGCCATGGGGCAACAGAGGGCACCTTGGGAACATTCCCCGGCCTGGAGTAGAGAAAGGCACTGGCCATGCCTGGGGTAAACTCCAGAAGAGAGGGGGCCACGGAAAGGGCCTGAAGGTACATAACTCTCTTTAGAGAAGAGACAGCCAGAGGAAAAGCCGTCTTGACTGCGAAAAACCTCAAGGGCACCTCGTGCAAGGGCTCAAAGGAAGGCTTTGACAGGGCCCCCAAAACCACGGGCAGATCCCACGAAGGCACTCTGAAGGCCTCAGCCTCAGAGCAAATGTGTCACTAACGGGTTTTTCCCAGTGATCACTCAGCAAGCACAGCATTATATGTCACAATAGCAGACATATAAACCTGTAGGGTGAAGTAAGACAACCCTTTGGTGAACTGGACCAACCGGGCAGTTAACTGGATGGTTCTGATACCATATCATACCATATCCCATGGAGGGAGCTCTGGATTGGAGACTGGTCTCTACAACCTCGGCAAAAACCAGAGGCTAAATGCTGTGCCCCCCTCAGGGGCCACAGCCACAGCCTCCACAACTCTGGGCAGGGATAAAATAGAGTGCCCCCTGCCTGAGAGAGAAGATCCCACCTGAGAGGAATCTCCCAGGTAGGGTGTTCGAGAAGGGCTAATAGGTCTGCAAATCATGATTGGCCAGGCCAGCAAGGGGTTACCAGAAGGTGACAGACTCCATCCCGTCGAACTCTCTCCAGAACTACCGGGAGCAGTGCAATGGGGGGAGGTGGAGGCTGTGCCTGCAAAATGGCATCTAGTCTGAGAGGAGCTGGGTGAGTAAGAAAAACCCAGAGGGAACAGTGTGAGGTCTCTCTCGAGTCACAATCAGGTCCACTTTTGCCCTTTAAAACATCCATATTTGCTCCACCACTTCTGGGTGGAGCCTCCATTCCTAGAGCCTTGGCCCTTGCCTCAAAAGGGCATCTGCTGCCTGTTTTGGGCACCCTGGGATGTATACTGCCCTCATTTAAAGCAGCATTCCATGGATGTATTGTCCTTATAGACCAGCAATTGATGGCCTTCAGGTCAGGTCCCATTTTAGATCTGCAGCAGCTGAACCGCTCACTCATAAGATTTTAGAAAAGATTGTCGCTGCCCAGTTCTGTTCCCACTTGCAAGAGAACAATATCTTTGAAGAGTTTCAGTCAGGTTTTTGGCCCCATCATAGCACAGAAACTGCCCTAGTTAAAATCACTAATGACCTGTTTTTAGCTTCAGACCAAGGCTTCATCCCGCTGTTGGTTTTACTAGATCTTAGTACTGCATTCGACACTATAGACCATGATCTCCTCCTAGATCGCTTACAGAATTACATCGGCATTCAGGGACAGGCATTAAGCTGGTTTAAATCCTACCTGTCCGATCGTTACCATTTCGTAGACTTAAATGGAGAGTTATCCAGGCTAATGCTAGTAAATTATGGCGTGCCACAAGGTTCAGTTTTAGGACCCCTGCTTTTCACAATATACATGCTTCCCTTAGGAAATATTATTAGAAGGCATGGAATTAGCTTCCATTGTTATGCTGATGATACCCAGCTATATATCTCAACAAAACCAGGCGATACAGGTCAATTAGCTCGCATAACTGAGTGTGTTAAAGAAATAAGAGATTGGATGACCCATAACTTTCTACTACTAAATTCTGATAAGACTGAGATTTTGCTCATCGGCCCAAAAACCAGTATACAGAAGCTCCAGCATCTCAACCTGCATTTAGACGGATGTTCTGTAACTACTATTTCAACGGTAAAAGACCTGGGAGTTATTTTAGACAGCAACTTGTCTTTTAATAATCATATCAACCAAGTTACAAAAGCAGCCTTCTTTCACCTTAGAAATATTTCTAAGTTAAGAAACGTTATCTATATCCGATGCAGAGAAACTCGTCCATGCGTTCATGACCTCCAGAATATTTTATTGTAATGCATTACTAGATGGATGTCCTGCATCATTAATAAACAAGCTTCAGTTAGTTCAGAATGCGGCAGCAAGAGTTCTTACAAGGTCAAGAAAATATGACCATATAACCCCAATCTTATCATCCCTGCACTGGCTTTCTGTTAAGTTTTGAATAGACTTCAAACTACTACTTCTTACTAATAAAGCACTAAATGGTGTGGTTCCCATGTATCTCTCCAATCTTTTAACATGCTACAATATGCCACGCTCCCTGAGATCTCAAAACTCTGGGCTTCTAGTAGTTCCTAGAATAGCAAAGTCCACTAAAGGCGGTAGATCATTTTGACATTTAGCTCCTAAACTCTGGAATAGTCTTCCTGACAGTGTTCGGGGCTCAGACACACTCTCCCAGTTTAAGTGCAGATTAAAAACATATCTTTTTAGCAAAGCCTACACATAACATACATCTCACATCATAACCTTGTGCTCCAGAACATCTGATCACATGCACATTATCAACTTGTGCTGTTAATATCATGAACAGCAGCTACGCTAATTCCTCTCCACTGCTTCTCTTTCTCTCCCCATCCGGAGGCATCCTGAGGTTTGGCCAGCTCCAGTCACGTCCCACCTCATGAAGATTATGGACCTTTGAAGAAGTAGATGCCAAACTCGCAAACATCCCGAACCATCTAGAGACGTACCAGTGCCAATTGGATCCCACTACATGTGTGGTTTTGACATTGGACCTCCTGGAGTGTTTAAAGGCTCTGGCATGGAGAAGCTGATGCTGGATCTGTGATGATCACAAATGTTGAGCTCATAAAACTAGGAGCTACTAACCATATAGACTGTATAAGACTGTAGAAAAAACATTACTTATAAGCTTATACTCCAGTACTCATGTTAGTTCTCACTCTCCAGTGTTCTGTATTGTTGAAAGATTTATGATCAAACTCTTGATGTCACCCAAATGAGGATGGGTTCCCCTTTTGAGTCTGGTTCCTCTCAAGGTTTTTTCCTCATTACATCTAAGGGAGTTTTTCCTTGCCACAGTCGCCACGGCTTGCTCATCAGGGATAAATGCACACCGTTCACCTTGACTGTTGATTTCTGTAAAGCTGCTTTGAGACAATGTTTGCTGTGAAAAGCACTATAGAAATAAACTTGACTTGACTTGACTTGACTCATGAAGCTAAGGTTCAAGATGCTCATGCTGAAACAAGTCATGTCTCAAATCAGGTCCAAAGACTGGTTTGTCACGATAGCTCTGAGGGACGCATACTTCCATATATCATATTCCTCTACACAGGAAGTTTCGGAGGTTTGCTTTCTGGGGCGAAGCTTATCAATATCAGGTTCTTCTGTTTGGCCTTGCAATCTTACCTTGCACTTTCACAAACTGTGTGTATGCTGCTCTGGCTCCTCTGAGGCTCCAAAGCATCCACATACTCAATTATATTAACGATTGGTTGATACTAGCTCAATCGGAGCAGTTGGGGATTCGGCATCGAGATGTTGTAGTTAATGTAGTTAAGTAGTTAAGTTAATACTTAAACACTAAGAAAAGTGTACTTTCTCCCCAGCCACCGGCCCCACTGCCATGTACGCTTTGCCCACCAAAGCCGCGGAGGTCCGAAGGGGCATGTTAGGCAACACCAGGGCCTTAAGGGAGAGATAGCTCACAAGCACCTCTTCGACCCAGGAAATCATCCCATAACCGCACTCCTTCAGTCCCACTTCATTTACAGTTACATTTACATTTACATTTGCAACATTTAGCAGACACCCTTATCCAGAGCGACGTACAAAAGTGCTTGTCCGTCAACCTGTCCATCACCACTGCAAACAGGAAAGGGCTCAGGGCCGATCCTTGATGCAGTCCAACCTTCACCTTGAACCAGTCTGTCGTTCCTACCGCACACTTCACTGCTGTCACACTGTCCTCATACATGTCCTGCACCACCCTCACATACTTCTCTGACACACCTGACTTCCTCATACAATACCACAACTCCTCTCTTGGCACTCTGTCGTACGCTTTCTCTAAATCCACAAATACACAATGCAGCTCCTTCTGTCCTTCTCTATACTTCTCCATCAACGTTCTCAAAGCAAATAAGGCATCTGTGGTGCTCTTCCTCGGCATAAAACCATACTGTTGCTCACAGATGGTCACCTCTTCTCTCAACCTGGCTTCCACTACTCTTTCCCATAACTTCATGGTGTGACTGATCAACTTAATTCCCCTGTAGTTACTGCAGCTCTGCACGTCTCCCTTATGTTTAAAGATCGGTACCAGCACACTCCTTCTCCATTCCTCAGGCATCTTCTCACCTTCCAAAATCTTGTTAAACGATCTGGTTAAAAACTCCACTGCCATCTCTCCTAAACATCTCCATGCTTCTACCGGTATGTCATCTGGTCCAACCGACTTTCCACTCTTCATCCTCTTAATCGCTGCTCTCACTTCCTCCTTACTAATCCTATCCACTTCCTGCTTTAATAACTCCACATCATCCAACCTTCTCTCTCTCTCATTTTCCTCGTTCATCAGCTGCTCAAAATACTCCCTCCATCTTCTCAACACACTCTCCTCACTAGTCAACACATTTCCATCTCCAACCCTCTATTGCTCTAACTTGCAACACATCCTTCCCAGCTCAATCTCTCTGCCTGGCCAATCGGTACAAATCCTTTTCTCCTTCCTTAGTGTTCAACCTCTCATACAGCTCCTCGTATGCCTTTTCCTTGGCTTTCGCCACATCCCTCTTTACCTGCTGCCGCATCTCCTTGTACTCCTGCCTACTTTTCTCATCACCCTGTCGATCCCACTTCTGTTTTGTTAACCTCTTTCCCCTTATGCTCTCCTGCACTTCCTCATTCCACCACCATGTCTCTTTCTCTTCCTTTCTATTTCCAGATGTCACACCAAGAACCTTTCTAGCTGCCTCCCTCATCACTCCTGCAGTAGTTTCCCAATCATCCAGCACCTCTTCACCACCACCGAGCCCCTGTCTGACCTCTTCCCTGAACCTCACACTACACTCTTCCTCCTTCAGCTTCCCCCATCTTATTCTTCTTTCAGTCCTCACTCTCCTCCTCTTTTTCTTCGCCTCCAAAACCATCCTACAGACCACCATCCGATGCTGTCTAGCTACACTGTCCCCTGCCAACACCTTACAGTCTCCAATCTCCTTCAGGTTGCATCTCCTACATAGAACATAGTCCACCTGTGTGCACCTTCCTCCACTCTTATACGTCACCCTATGATCCTCCTTCTTCTTAAAATACGTGTTCACCACTGCCATTTCCATCCTTTTAGCAAAATCTACCACCATCTGCCCTTCCACATTTCTCTCCTTTAGGCCATACCTACCCATCACCTCCTCATCACCTCTGTTCCCCTCACCTACATGTCCATTAAAGTCTGCCCCAATCACCAATCGTTCATTTCTAGGTACACCATCTACCACTTCATCTAATTCACTCCAGAATCTTACCTTCTCCTCCATCTCACAGCCGACTTGTGGAGCATAGGCACTGATGACATTTATCATCATCCCTTCAACTTCCACCTTCACGATCATCACCCTATCACAAACTCTCTTCACCTCCACTACACTCTTACTGTACTCTTCCTTCAGAATCACCCCTACACCATTTCTCTTTCCATCCACACCATGATAGAACAGTTTAAACCCACCTCCAATGTTCCTGGCCTTACTCCCTTTCCACTTGGTCTCCTGAACACACAACACATCTACCCTTCTCCTCTCCATCATATCAGCTATCTCTCTCCCTTTACCAGTCATAGTGCCAACATTTAAAGTACCAACCCGAACCTTCACTCTCCTACACTTCTCCTTTCCCTGTCGCCTCTGTAGACGTCTTCCTCCTCTCCTTCTCCTCCTTCGGCCAACAGTAGCCCAATTTCCACCGGTACCCTGTTGGCTAAGGATACCTGTGGCGGTCGTTGTTAACCCGGGCCTCGACCGATCCGGTATGAAATTCTTAATCGTGACCCGCATATTTGATTTGGCACATGTTTTACGCTGGATGCCCTTCCTAACGCAACCCTCCCCATTTATCCGGGCTTGGGACCGGCACTAAGAGTGCACTGGCTTGTGCCTCCCTAATGGCTGGGTTGCGCCATTGACTCCAATCAACACATGTATATGGTGGACATCAGAAACACAAGCTCAATGCAAGTCTCACATGTAAAAAATAAAATAAAATAAAATTTTATTTTATTTTTGACATGTTTGTATTTTCAAAAGTTTGGTGAACACTGACCTGCCAATTTATATCATGTAAAGAAGAGTGACCAATAGGGAAATTATACATCATGGTGTGGCCTTTTCAGAAAATAGAAGATGAAGAAAGCATGGATTGTAGCTGTTTTGCAGCATCCCATATATTACACCACAGCTTTAAAAGAATATCCAGAAACCTTGACTTCGATATCACAGCTTGTAATGTTGCAGGCACACTCTCCCTTTTTTGGATCTTGAAAGAACACTTGGGAGACATCTTAGACATCTAATGACATTTGAAATTTGGAAAAATTCTAAAATTCTAAAGCGGGATATTTTTTAGCAAAAACATAATCATTGTACTCTTGACTTAAGAACAAAACTGGACCAATTAACATTAATTTTGCTATAGGCATGAAAACATTGATCCTGGCTGTATAACAGGTGTACTTGGATATAGGTATTTGCACTGGGAAAATATGTACTCACTTTGCTACTGATGTCGATCTCTAAATTACTTGTAAAGTGTCAAGGAGGAGCTGACATAGGATGTATACAGCTCAAAACAGCATAGTCCTTCAAGATCCTGCTTGAAGGCTACCATCTGAAACAGCTGAAGTTGCAGAATTGTGAGAGGAACTTTATACCTGTACCTGGTCATCCAGACCTTATAGAGCATCATGATCCACCTATACCATTAACTAAACACAGAAAACATATCAACCAGAAAACATTATCAGAAAACATTTTTTTTAATATGTTATGACAAAGTTGCCTCCGACAATTTTAGTTTATGATTAGACAATTGCCTGACTATTTGCCTGTTTATTTACTTTGAATTTACTTTAGATTTGAAGAGGAATCTGCTTCCCAGGCCCTCACTGCCAGCACCAAACCCACATGCAACTACCACATCAATCCCACTAATGTGGGCATGTCAGACTTACACAAGATATCTCTTTTTTGTCTATTTACTCATCAGCAAAGTGTTTTGCACATGGCAGCACAATCAGAAAAAGAACATAAAAACTGTATGGTTAAATATAGTTAAAAAGGAACACCAACATTTAGGAAACAGGTTTGAAATAAGTACATCCAATATTTCAGTAACATGTAAAATCATCTTTAGCAACATTAACTTAAAAAAAAAAACTTTTTTTGTTGAAGTCTACCATTTATAACATTGTTTTGGAGAGATATTGCATCCCTTAGAGGTTTTCTCTAAGGGATGCAATATTTATTTATCTTCTCTAAAGTTAAGTTCACTGATGTGTGAGCGTGTTTGTTTATGAGCAAACTCTCTTAACATTCTGTCACAATATTTAATTGGATTTCATTTAAATTAAATTTTATTTGTATAATGCTTTTGACAATGGACATTGTCCCAAAGCAGCTTTAAAGAAATAGATTACAAATATACATTTTATTGTCATAAATTAATCCCTATAAATTGATCACTAATGAGTAAATTGATAATGATCAAATAAGACCTAAGCCAGTAGAGGGCAGAAGTTCTGAACATTCTTCTTCTTCTTCTTTCGGCTGCTCCCATTAGGGGTCGCCACAGCGGATCATCCGTCTCCATACCACCCTGTCCTCTACATCTGCCTCTTTCACACCAACTACCTGCATGTCTTCCCTCACCACATCCATGAACCTCCTCCTTGGCCTTCCTCTTTTCCTCCTACCTGGTGGCTCCATCCTCATCATTCTTCTACCAATATAATTCATGTCCCTCCTCTGCACATGTCCAAACCATCTCAATCTCGCCTCCCTCACCTTGTCACCAAAACGTTCAACATGCGCTGTCCCTCTAATAAACTCATTTCTGAAGAAGTTCTGAACGTTGATTCGGCCAATTCATGATTTTTATCTTCTTAAGCAAATCAGATATCGATTTGCTAATGTATTTGGGATCATTGTCCTGTTGCATGACCCAGTTTTGGCCTAGCTTAAGCTGCTACTGTAGTTTTTATTTTAAAGTGTCTGCTGCTAATGCCTTGGTGCCACATACCATTGGATATCTTTGGAGGTTTTTTTAGAGTCCAGGTCTTGATAGATCTGAGCTGTTACGGAAGTGCAAGAATGAACTACACAATTTTAGAAAGGTGGTTTTAATGTTATAGGTGGTCGGCCCACAGCCTAAGTTCAGTGCAGTATAGTACGTAGATGGGTTTATTTATTTAAATTAAATCCAAACATGTTTGTGTAAAGTATCCTTTTTAATTATTTTATTCTTGAAGAATAAATGTTATTCTTGCCAAATGGCCACAGCATACCACAACCCCACTATTGCATGTAGTTGCTGTATGGCAACAATTATATTTGTACCATTTATAATACTCATAATTTCTAAAAAAAAATATTTTTAAAAGACATAAATGTTTCAGTTTTTTTCTCTTAAGTAGTTTGCTTAAAGGCCCTCCCATGATAACCTTGTCATATGATTGCAGAAAGGGATGTGCAGTAAATGGACCTCACGTCATATTAATATTTGGGCTGTCAATCGATTAAACTATTTAATCACGATTAATCTCATAATTGTCATGAGTTAGCTCACAATTAATCGCAACTTAATTGCACATTTTTATCTGTTCTAAATGTACCTCAAATTAATACTTTTCAGTTTTTAATACTTTAATCATCATCATGGGCATGGACAAATATTAGTGCTTTATGCAAATGTATGTTTATTATAAGTGAAACTATACTAAAAATAGAGCATGAAGAAAAATTATCCCTGCAAATGTTTTAAAGTTATTATGATGTTTTAAATTCATAAATCATCAGAACACCAATCCGATCTTTTGCTATGTTTCCACACAGTTACGGTTAATCTTCTATATATATAAAGCTCAAATACCACTGACTGACTCACTCACTCATCACGAAATCTCAAAAACCACTGCACGGATTGCAATGAAATTTGGAACATACCTTCCTCTTGGGTCTTAGGTGCTCACTAAGAAAGGGTTTTGAAAAATTCGCCCTGGATCGCGGCTAACTCGCGAAAAACGCGATTTCTCACGCATTGTAAACTCTTCGAAATAACAGTACGGATCCTAATGAAACTTACTACATTGTTTCTTATTACATGTTAGATGCACGATAAAAATTATTTTCAAAGTAGTTTGCCCTGTATCGGTACTACAAAGGGGTAGTACGTTATTTGTTGACGTTACGTTCTGATCTCTGATCATCCAGTCCTGCTCAGTGCTTACTGCTTATTGCCATATTGCTTAGCGTTCTGCCTTCCGTAGCGAAGCACGGGTACTTTCAGCTAGTGAGGTGATACCGGAGAAACTGTACCTCTTCTTACTTTCATACAAGTTACATAACCAGAGAATATTTGTTTTTGATGTGAGCTGGTTTATTTATAAAAGTATACATTTCAAGCTTTCTATACATACATGTATTAGGCCTGTGAGGCAAGTATTATGTTTTATGTATGTGTTTGTGAAGAAACATGACAGAGACCAAGACAGCAGAGAGCGCACTATATGTTTTCTTTATTTTACAAAAGCACAGCATTTTGTTGTTATTATAAGTGTATACGAATAAAAGTAGACTCTTTGCAGATGATGTATTGCTCTTATCTGTATGTTAAAAAAAAGAGTGATTTAATTTTGTTTCGGCGTTATGAGGAAAAAAATGACACAAACGCCGTCATCGTGTTTGTCAACCCCAGAGGGTTAATTGCTTGATGTGTGCATCATGGCAGATTTTGGTGCTGATTTGAGACTGGGTGCATCAGTGTAACAAATGTTTTCTGATTAAAAATCTTTATAAATAAATACTCAAGAACAGAGAAACCTCTTATTTTCTTTAATCATATATATATATATATATATATATCTGATTAAAGAAAGGACGGCATGAATAAATGTATGTTGCGTTAAAGGTTTTGATTTTGCCTCTTTTATATTCATTTATTAATATATATTTTTAAATGGTCAAACAGAAATGTGCGCTGCATTAATCGCATGTTAATAAAATTAGTGCCGTTAAAATGTATTTGCGTTAATGAATTAATAACGTGTTAATTTTGACAGCCCTAATTAATATATTAACATAAAATTTTTTTACATTTTGTTACTTAATGAATGTATCCAGGCTAAACATTCACCATATAGAACACAAATAGAGAAAAGATGATGATGATGATCAGGTGATCAGGAATGTCTCTGTTTTCAGTCATGTTTATATCACTGACTCCCTCTGTCCCATTCACGTTAACCACATACTTCTTGTTGCTTTCTGCCATGCTCATTATTAGTTTTGTAAACTAGCCTATATCTGTGGTGGGTGATAGCCAGAAAATGATACACTAGTGGTAGATTGGAAAAGCCACGCAATGACAGGAAATAGGTTGATGGGCTGAAAACTCTGAGCAATGAGAAGAAAAAATATTGACATTTCAACAAATAGATTAAAACTAAAGTAACGAGTGTGGTTAGCAAATGTAAAAAGTAGAGAGTACAGATATTTGTGTAAAAATGTAATGAGTGAAAGTAAAAATAAATAGTGACGTGAAGTACTGATACCAAAAAAATCAACTTTAGTACAATAACAAAGTATTTGTACAAGTACTTCCCACCTCTGCTTTATTAGTCTTCTACATCGTTGTGGAAGAATTTTTTGCCACTCATTATTACAGTTTTGCTTCAGTTCAGGTTGAGGTGTGGACTCTGTTAACACATACTGTATATGAAAGCTTCAGACCAGCAAACTGCAAAACGTGGGTTTTTAATAGAGGTTGTCACATTTGCTGTTGATGATTTAATCAAGGGCATTTGATTAGCAGCACTTGGCTACTAATTCTCTTACTTCCTATGTAAGCATTAAGGGTGTACTTGGTTTTTCCACACAAGGTTTCTCCAATTTGGTTTGATTTTTGTACAAAAAAAAAAAATCCTTAATAAAAGAAGATTTTGATAAACAGAAGATCTTTATGTCCTACATAATACCATAGAATTCAAAGAGGGTGTACCTTTTTTAACACAACTGTATATTTTTATTGATTTAATTTCCTTATAAAATATACAACAGAAAAGTTGTAGAGATCAAGAGAGATTTATTTAATTGATTATTGGATAATAAAAATAAATAACATTTTATTAAAGGTTTTGCTTATTATAACTATATAAAACCCTAATTCAGGGTATTAATGTATAAAAATTGCAAAAGCCACATATTGAGTTTAACTGTCTAAGAGTTTATCTATTTAATTTTGACATTTTATGAAGCTTATAGTAGCTGCTTATTGAGGAGTGCATGGGGGCTTTCTCCTTGAACAAATTCACTCATGTTGGGTTAAAAAAAAATTTTAATACAGCATTTAAGTATGCAAGGTGAATCAATTTGTGCAAATATACAAACCCGATTCCAAAAAAGTTGGGACACTGAACAAATTGTGAATAAAAACAGAATGCAATGATGTGGAAGTTTCAAATTTCAATATTTTATTCAGAATACAACATAGATGACATATCAAATGTTTAAACTGAGAAATTGTATAATTTTAAGGGAAAAATAAGTTGATTTTAAATGTCATGGCATCAACACATTTCAAAAAAGTTGGGACAAGGCCATGTTTACCACTGTGTGGCATCCCCTCTTCTTTTTATAACAGTCTGCAAACGTCTGGGGACTGAGGAGACAAGTTGCTCAAGTTTAGGAATAGGAATGTTGTCCCATTCTTGTCTAATACAGGCTTCTAGATGCTCAACTGTCTTAGGTCTTCTTTGTCGCATCTTTGTCTTTATGATGCGCCAAATGTTTTCTATGGGTGAAAGATCTGGACTGTAGGCTGGTCATTTCAGTACCCGGATCCTTCTTCTATGCAGCCACGATGTAATTGATGCAGTATGTGGTCTGGCATTGCCATGTAGGAAAATGCAAGGTCTTTCCTGAAAGAGACGACGTCTGGATGCGAATTGATTTGAGAGTTTGTTGACGTCAAAAACATTTTCAAAAGGAATTCGATACCTCCAACTTTTTCAAAAATAAGATTTGGAATTATGTACCTTATCTTATGTTTAATATCATGTTTAATCCAGTTCAACTTAAAAATTGGGTCAGAAGTAACAAAATCAATCACATTCAAACCCCCTTGATAATTTGAATTACATAAAATATTTCTATTTAACCTCTTAATGAGGCTTGTTTTTTCATATGAAATTGAATAGAGTTGAATACAATTTTGAAAGGAAAGATTTTGGTTCATCGAATACATTTTCAGGATATACTAGGCGAGGTAGAGCCACGGTTTTGGACAAAAGAATCCAATCTCTGAGTGATAAATCTCTCATTAACAACATATCAAATTTCTTTTTCATTTTCAACATAAGTGGTTGGCAAGTAGATTGTACTCTGTTTGACTGATCTTCACAAATATTGCTAACAAGATAAGTTACTTCCTTCTTAATTTGAATACTTAATTTAAGAATTTAAGGAAAGGAATATCATTGTCAGGGGGGGAGTGGTTGTCAGGGGGGGAGTGGTGGCTCCAGCGGTTAAGGCGCTGGGTTGCCGATCGGAAGGTCGGGGGTTCAAGCCCCGGTATTGCTAAGCTGCCACTCTTGGGCCCTTGAGCAAGGCCCTTAACCCTCTATGCTCCGGGGGTCCCTTACGAGGGAAATATCAAGGTCCGTGACGTCGGAGTGACGTGGGGCCGCCTTCCTGTGGGCTCACCACCTGCAGGAGGGACCGTAAGGGACGGTGCTGTGAGGATTGGGCAGCAGTCGAAGGCGGGGGCCTGCTTAGACTGCTGCCCCCGCGACCCGAATTACGGATAAGCGGGAGAAAATGAATGAATGAATGAATGAATATCATTGTCTTTAAGTGGAAAAAGGCAAATTTTTTAAATACATTTTTTAAAAACAATTTTTATAAAAATAAACCTGACACTTCAGAAAATATATTTAGGCAGTCTATATTTTTTTAACCTGTGATCTTTCAAGAAAATATCATCAAGCTGAGAGCATCTAATTTCTCTGCCCCCAATATTGATGCAAAATCATTGTCATTATGTATATGTAAAGCCATCATTTGCATAACTAGAAGAAATAGAAAAGGAGCTGCCAGATCACCCTGCCCCGGGAAATTGACGAATTATTTCACATAGGAGTTTGTATCGTCCTTATAAAGTATTCACCAAAACCAAAAATTCTAATAAGTCAAATATGCATTATGTATTATCATTATGTATTATGTATAATCAGTTAAATCAAAAATTTATTCAATATTGTTAATGTCACTTTCTGCCATTTTCTTCGGCCTGAATCTTCTCCTCGCCCCTTGCTGTTTTATCGCTATACCTCCATTTTTCATTATGTAGCATCTTCTGTGTTCCCTGTCCAGACCGCTCCAAGGTTTAGCGGGTGGTGCATCAGTAATAATGGTTCGTGGGAAACACAGTGCTCAGGGTTGAGTTAAATAGACTAAACGAAGCATCTAGAAAAATGTATTTGCCTCGATGAATTTATAATCGAATTACTCGAGTTAATCTAGGAATCATTACAGCATTATTCTTTGTGTAAAGATGTGAGCCAACAGATTAGCATCATTTAAAATTAATGTTATAGGCCTCCAGTTGTCAAAAAGCAAGCTATCCTCATTGGGTTTAGGTACCAGTGTAATTAGGCCTTGACACATAGATCGGGAGCCAATAAGCTTCTATAGCTTTCTTAAAACCAATATTAAAAATTCAGAAATGTAATCTAAGAATAAACTTATATAACATCATTCCCCTGGAGATTTATTATCTTTTAGCTTACTAATGCTCTTTTTTTTATTCTTCCAGCAATATATCTTGATCACAACCTTCGTCAATACCTTGCGCAATATTTTTAACATAAGAAAGAAAATTCTAACTGTTGTGTTCAGAGTTGACTTTTTTATAGAATTATTCCACAAAATCAGAACATTTATTTTCAGCTCATTAATTTTAAATGGATATATAGTTAACACTGATATATTTTTTTTTTTTATAAATTATGAAAGCGTCCCCCATTTATTTCAACGACGCAGTAAAGCCAGTGACGTTTTTACGCACGCGCGGCGGATTGACTCAAACCAGTAACACATGCGTGGTAAAGATCGGGCAAGCTCGTCGCTACCTAAACTGCGTCTCTGCCAAATTTGCGTAGTGGCTTCGATAAGACTTCGTGTTAAACACTATTTGTACTGCGCATGTGCGCAAATGCGTCTACTTTTGATGTCTGGATTATGTCGAAACAATTTACGGCAGATTCGGGTATTTATAATACTGTACTGGTTGATATTACCCGATCCGTACCGGAAATAGTTTGTTGCTAGTGATTCTTTTTTTATTTATTTATTTTTTGTTTACTACAGATTCTCTTGATATAAATAAAGTATACGCATTTCCGCACATGCGCAGTACAAATAGGGTGTCCGATACGGATCTAGTAGCCACACTTTTGTTTCTACCCAGAGTGTCGCACAATCTGAAACGTCAACACCATGCGCCAAATGTTATTTAGCTAAAATAGCTAGATAAGATAAAGTGTCTAATCGACACACTAAATATACAATAAATTACGGAAGTAATGTAAGTAACAGTAATTTAAATGCTGAGTTGCATAACTTTAAAAAAAAAAAACTTTCTAATGTATCGCCTATAGGCATTCTGCTTATGTCAAATGTGCAAATGTGAATGAAATCAAGTACGTACAAAAGCTTATGCATGCGTGTTGTCTTTGTATTAAATGAAGGGCTGACTACTGGAAATCCCAACCCAAAAAATTCTGCCAGTACTGTAAGTGCTGGATTGCAGACAACAAGCCTGTGAGTAGTCAATAATATTGATGCCAATGACACAAATCTAATAGAATTATAAGGGTTGTTGTTATGCCTCGACATATTTAATACGTTTGTTTCTTTATGTTGTATCAAAACAGAGTGTGGAATTTCACGAGAGAGGAAAAAACCACAAACAAAATGTTACTGCCAAAATTGAAGAGGTAAGTTAAAGCCTTTTACCATTAAAATAAACCCCTAAATGGGCTCTTGAAAGCAATAAACCATTAAAAAGGACAACATTTTCCTCTTCTGTCTGTTATCGCTGGTTACCTTAACTCTTCGCTGCATGTAATGACCAGCTGGGACTGCTATAAAATGATAAAAAAAAAAAAAAAAGTTGGCCAAAAAAAATTGGTATCATCATAAGCTGTGTTTAATTTTTGTAGAGATAAGAGGTGGCTGTGTGGTGATGGACCATATGACCAAATATTTCTCATGTTTCATTACAGATTAAAAAGAACAGCACTGACAAAGCAAAGAAGTTTGAGAAAATGTCCAAGGAGTTTGCAGTAATGGAAGAGGCTGCCTTGAAAGCATATGAAGAAGACATGAAAAGATTACAAGCAGAAGAAGGTAACATGAAATTCTACAGTTTTACCCAATAACAGAAAATCAGTCTGTGTTTATGTATAATTGTGAATAATTGTATAATCATGATGTCAATTTCTTTGAGTGGTGAAAGTTATGACAGAAGAGAAATGCGGTTTCTCCAAAGAACGCAGTCTTATTTTTGTAAACTTAGAAACATCTGTTCCGGCTCGAAAAAACATTAAAAAATTTGAGGCTCAAGACATTGCAGAACCTGACAAGAAGAGTGAATCTGATCACTGGGTGTTGGGAACAACTGACACTGGTCAAATTTACTACTACAACACAAGAACAGGAGGTCAGTTTCTACTTAAATCTAACATTTTACTGCATATAGTGTTGCCAAATGTAACAAACAGTTGTTCAGACCATTTGATGTAAAATTTTACGTCTGCATTACACACAAATGACTTAACTATGTTAATGATTTTAGAGTCTCAGTGGGAGAAACCAGAAGGGTTTCAAGATGAAAGTGAATCATCAGCTACAGAACAAACTGAGGTGAATATTTAGGATTTTATTAAATATTGAATCTAAGTGTAAAATATATATAATCTTTGGACAAAATATAAGCCTCTGAAAACCATCCCAGTGAGCTTGAAATTAAGCAGTAATAAAGGGATTGAAGTTTTAGCTTTAATTCAAGTGGTTATAAAAATATTGCATTAACTATTTAAGAATTGCAGCCATTTTTGCATAGTTCCTCCATTTTTCACTGTTTCAAAATTAAACAAACTAAGATAATTATAAATGTATATGGCTTATTGTACTACTTTGATGCATTCAGTTAATGACTAGTCTGGAACTCATGCATATCACAAAATGCAAGAGGTGAAATAAAAAAGGCTCTTGAAATATTCTGCCAGGCCTTCACTGCAGTTATTGCTTGTTTATGGGTCTTTCTTCAGTTTTCCTTCAATATATAAAAATAATTTTTAGGTGGGTCAAGGTGATTGATTTGGCCATTTAAGAACATACTGTTTCCTTCCCTTGAAAAGCTTTTGGGTTGCTTTCACATTTTACCCTTTTGTATACTTTTTACCTTTTTGTCCTGAGTAGTTCTACCGCATTTGACTGAATCTGAGCAGAAAGAAAGGCTCCAAGCACTTCAGAATTTATCCTTCTATTTCTATCAGTAGTGACATCATCAATAAATACCAGTGACTCAGTTGCCCTACATGTCTATGCCCTAAAACTGACTCCATGTTTGACAGTTAATGTGGTATGCTTTTGATCATGATTTTAATTTATGTTGTAAAGGGTTCTTCTTCGCCACTGAAAAAATGCTGCAATCATCCACATAGGTTGTCTTCCATGGTCTTCCAGGCCTTTTCTTGTTGCTGAGCTCTCCAGTGCATTTCTTCTTTTAAAGTATGTACCAAGGTGTTTATTTGGCCACTTATTTTTTAAACAGACTGGGAGTGTATGGTTGGAAGCTCTGAGCCCAGAGGGATATATGTACTACTATAATACAAAGACTGGGGGTGAGTTCCAGTTTACACAAAATATAGACCTCACATAGACCTCATTTACACATGAACAAAAGATATCACCTTGCAAACAGCTTGTTGAATTGCAACATTAAATTTGGGTAACAGACTATTTGCAACACTGGCAAGTGTTAATGCTTGTATATTTAATCACGTGATGCAACCAGGTATAGGCAGGGTACCTGTAGCATTTCCTATTCACGGCACTGTATAATCAAACGTCATTTTACAAAACAATTGTAACAATATAATTTCTTTACATTACTGTTTGTCAGAAGATACAGAGAGATTTCTTTCTGTTTTCAGAGTCTACATGGGAAAAGCCATCTGCATTTTCCACTAAGGAGGGAAGCCCATCTAAAACAAATGTCGAACCTAAGGTCCAGCGTATGACTCATCCAGAATCCCCCTCCAGCATAAATTACAAACAGTCATGTGCTCCCAAAATTAGCTTCAGGGTAAGAGATTATAAAGTGACTCTCTCGCTCTCTCTCTCTCTCTCACACACCTCTCTTTATATATATATATACACACTGTATTAGAGACTGGGGGCTGTCAATCGATTAAAGTATTTAATCGTAATTAATCGCATGACTGTCATGAGTGATACTGTTTAACTTTCACAACTCGATCACACATTTTTATCTGTTCTAAATGTACCTCAAGTTAAAACTTTTAAAGTTTTTAATACTCTAATCAACATGGGCATGGACAAATATAGATGCTTTATGCAAAT
>JAAIIK010000044.1:6684304-6698644 GCA_014706435.1 Silurus glanis | reverse complement strand
TATATATATATATATATATATATATATATATATATAGATAGTTTGGTGTGTAATGCAAAGGATATTGGGCCCAGAGTGCCTGTGGTGTAGTTGTTAATCTGTCTCAGCACATGCCCATTGCTAAGGGAGTCAGAGCTAGTTTGTGGTAGCCATTAAGACAGCTGACTTTCTTTATGTATGTAGAGGAGTTATGGTATTGTATGAGGAAGTCAGGTTTGTCAGAGAAGTATGTGAGGGTGGTGCAGGACATGTATGAGGACAGTGTGACAGCAGTGAAGTGTGCAGTAGGAACGACAGACTGGTTCAAGGTGGAGGTTGGACTGCATCAAGGATCGACTCTGAGCCCTTTCCTGTTTGCAGTGGTGATGGACAGGTTAACGGACGAGGTCAAACAGGAATCTCCTTGGACTATGATGTTTCGGATGATATTGTGATTTGTGGTGAGTGTATGGAGCAGGTTGAGAAGAGTCTGGAGAGGTGAAGGTACATGCTGGAGAGAAGGGGAATGGAAGTCAGTAGGAGTAAGACAGAGTACATGTGTGTGAATGAGAGAGAGGACAGTGGAGTGGTGCGGTTACAGGGAGAAGAGGTGGAGAAGGTGGAGGAGTTTAGGTACCTCGGGTTAACAGTGCAGAGTAATGGAGAGTGTGTTAGAGAAGTGAAGAAAAGAGTGCAGGCAGGGTGGAGTGGGAGGAGAAGAGTGATAGCAGGAGTGATTTATGATAGAGGGTATCTGCAACAGTGAAAGGGAAAGTTTATAGGACTTTGGTGAGACCTGCAATGTTGTATGGTTAGAGACAGTGGCATTGAGTAAAATGCTGGAGGTAGCAGAGCTGAAGATGTTGAGATTTTCTTTGGGAGTGACGAGGATGGACATGATTAGAAATTAGTTTATTAGAGGGACAGCGTATGTAGGACGTTTTGGAGACAAGGTGAGGGAGGCGAGATTGAGATGGTTTGGACATGTGCAGAGGGAAAAGCCGAAAGAAGAAGAAGATATAAGTCTCAATGTTTGCACTATGTTAAATTATTATTATTTATTATACATAATAAACATTATGTTTTTTTTGTTTAGAAACAAGTGGACAACTTTAAAGCTGTGATACATAACACAAAAGAACTTGTAAGAAGAAAAGGGATACTACTGGAGAAAGAAAAAAATAACCAGTCACAACTCAATAAGGATATAGCAGTAAGCTGAAATCAATTTTATTATATTTTAAATCAAATAAAGTAATGTTCAAATAAATTATTTCTGGAGATATCATAGCTGAATAACAAATACCTATTTTGTTGTCATAATAAAAAACACCATGATCATGTGAAGAATAACATAATTGCATCTCAGTGCCACATTGTATAGTAAAAGCTGTTAAAATATGTTCAAGGCTTGTAGAAAGAATTTAGAAAAGAAAATTGTAAGCTTCTGGAGCTAGCTAGAACATTGACAAGATTTGGTATCTTGGTATAAATACTAAGTCCAAAATATCATTATTCTTTTGCAATGTATTTGCAATCATAGTACTAAGACATACTGACAACTTGATGGAATACAGACAGATTGGTCTTATTAAGTTTGTGTTATATGGAGACAAATAAAATCCAATTGCTTTTACACAATTAAGAAACCATTAAATACACTCTAGTATGTTATCCTCATGCCTTCCACTAATTCTATTAATATTGCATATTTATAATAAAAAGTAAACGTGATAAATCAAGAGAATTTGTAACATTGTAACACTTTTTTTCTATGCTTGCTTTTTATGTTTTTATTAATTTATTAACATTAACAAATCCAGCACATTTATTCTGAAAAGGTTCTAGTTATATCAATAAGGATTAAAAAGTCTTATATTGAATTTTAATTTTAGGCACAAAACACTTTTTCTGTATAGATTCACAACAGAAGATGTGAGGCCATTGTGAAACGGCTTTGTTGCCAGCTGAACAAGGCTCATTCCAGTCATGGTCAGCTAAGCAGTGACATCATCCATATAGAGAAAGAGGTAGAACATCTCAAGAAGCAACTTGGTAGCTCATACAGTGTAGAAACAGACAATGTGTAAACATATTCTCAGATATAAATTTAGCTTGTCCATACAGTATATTGTACTTTATCACAACATGATTTGTGTTCTTTGACAAATGTTTGTTTATGATATTTATTTGGGTTTTTATTCCATGGAAGATATTAAAATGTGAAATTAATAAAATTTCTCTTGAGGCAGGAGGACTTTCATTGACTCCTTTAACAAATCAACTGGGAAAAACTAAATGAAACAATATTTTTGGGCTTTTACTTGGGTACAGTTAACCAACACTTACAATCAAGGCATGTCTGTGTGTGAGTATAAATGTCTTCTGTGCAAGCTCTTTTAGCTTTGTGTCTTTTTGGTGGGTTGATTACTTTTATCTTTTTCTTCTTCTTTCGGCATCTCCCATTAGGGGTCGCCACAGCGGATCTTCTTTTTCTTCTTTCAGCTTCTCCCATTAGGGGTCGCCACAGCGGATCATCCGTCTCCATACCCCCTGTCCTCTACATCTGCCTCTGTCACACCAACTACCTGCATGTCTTCCTTCACCACATCCATAAACCTCCTCCTTGTTCTTCCTCTTTTCCTCCTTCCTGGTAGCTCCATCCTCAGCATTCTCCTACCGATATACCCCATGTCCCTTCTCTGCACATGTCCAAACCATCTCAAACTCGCCTCCCTCACCTTGTCTCCAAAACGTCCTACATGCGCTGTCCCTCTAATAAACTCATTTCTAATCCTGCCTATCCTTGTCACTCCCAACGAAAACCTTAACATCTTCAACTCTGCTACCCCCAGCTCCACCTCCTGTCTTTTACTTAATGCCACTGTCTCTAAACCATACAACATCGCAGGTCTCACCACAGTCCTATAAACATCATCCGTCTAAATACCTCCTGTCCTCTACATCTGCCTCTTAGTTTCAGCCCTAAAACAGCTAGTTTGTGCAACAGTTACTTACATTTCATCTGCACATTTTTTATTTCAGGTTTTTTAATGTTAAAAAATGTACAGACATTTTCTAGAATTCCATTTTCACTTTTTGCTTATGGGATACTGAGTTTTGATTAATGAGGGGGGAAAAAATTAATTCTAATGACCACTGTTGCCTGCAACATAACAAATTTGTAAAAAGTGAAACTTTCTGAATGCAGTGTACATTAAATCTGTTTTGAGTGCAAGACAGTTTCAGCCTGCCAAAGAAAACTAACAAGTTAATAGTGTTGTTTGCTACCTAGATAACTAAGAATTTAAATAGAATTTTATTTAAATAGGAACATGATGCAATAATTTCCACTGTCACAGAAAGGGGAAAGAATTGTACAGTTAGGATAAATGTCCATCATCACACATTGTAATCAAAATAATTATAATAATCGTACAAGGGATTGCATGTTCAATTTAATTACATTTTATTTGTATAACACTTTTACAATAGACATTAATAGACATCTCCCACTCTGCTCTCCCCTCAGTCTCAGTGCAGTTGGTAGCCAAACTGGAATCCTGATATGTCAGCCCCCTTATCAAGCCCAGCACAGCTTCTTAGTAGATGGTTGTTGCTTGCAGCTTGTTGCCCTCTCACTACTTGAATGCTTGAACTACTCCATGAAATGATGGGTGGAGTCACCAGGTACACTAGACATTCCTCTAATGGTGAGCTTCCAACTTTTTTTCTTTTTTACCGGTTTTGCCCACCCCCCTTTTTCCTTATTTCTCCGGTGCAATTTTTTTCCATCACTACATGCTAGTCGCATTTCTTAATTATTAACTAATCTTGTCCATTTTATTATACTTTTAATGACTGTGAATCTAGGAAGTGTGTCCAGGCATTTTTTGACACCTTCACAAATTTGTATCTTCGAAAACAATCCTAATTTGTTAAAACAGCTGAAAATCATGACTGAATACACAGAACAATTTTTTAAGGTTATGTGTGTTAAGTAGACTTTCGTTATAACCTAATTACTAATATGGTCACCATCAGCTAACTAGTTTTTAGCAAGCATTTGGTTGGGTTTCCACTGAGCTTAAATGTTGTTGTATCACATTATCTTGGATTTGAGAACTTTGGGTATATTCAACACCTTCCGAGTACTGTGTTGTTTCCTATTTCCTCTTGAATACAGCATTTTATCATATAAAAGTCTTTTTTTATTACCAAGTTTGATATTTTCATATCTAGTAAGTTTGGGTAGATAACCTTAAAGGAAATATGTGGGTGTGTATACATATAACAATGTAAATGTAAAATAATCTACATAATATATTATATGGATATGGATAATATACTATATTATATGGATATGGATAATATACTATATTATATGGATCACCATCCAACCTTCTCTCTCTCTTATTGTCCTCATTCAAAATACTGTGTTCAAAATACTGTGTGGTGATGGTCAAGCAGGAAGTGGATAGAATTAGTAAGGAGGAAGTGAGAGCAGCGATTAAGAGGATGAAGAGTGGAAAGTCGGTTGGACCTGATGACATTCCAGTAGAAGTGTGGAGATGTTGAGGAGAGATGGCAGTGGAGTTTTTAACAAGATTGTTTAACAAGATTTTGGAAGGTGAGAGGATGCCTGAGGAATGTTGAAAGAGTGTGCTGGTACTGATTTTTAAGAATAAGGGAGATGTGCAGACCTGCAGTAACTACAGGGGAATTAAGTTGATCAGTCACACCATGAAGTTATGGGAAAGAGTAGTGGAAGCCAGGCTGAGAGAAGAGGTGACCATCTGTGAGCAACAGTATGGTTTTATTTCGAGGAAGAGCACAACAGATGCAATATTTGCTTTGAGAATGTTAATGGAGAAGTATAGAGAAGGTCAGAAGGAGTTGCATTGTGTGTTTGTGGATTTAGAGAAAGCGTACTACAGGGTGCTGAGAAAAGAATTGTGGTATTGTATGAGGAAGTCTGGTGTGTCAGAGAAGTATGTGAGGGTGGTGCAGGACATGTATGAGGACAGTGTGACAGCAGTGAAGTGTGCAGTAGGAACGACAGACTGGTTCATGGTGGAGGTTGGACTGCATCAAGGATCAGCCCTGAGCCCTTTCCTGTTTGCAGTGGTGATGGACAGGTTGACGGACGAGGTCAGACAGGAGTCTCTGTGGACTATGATGTTTGCGGATGATATTGTTATTTGTGGTGAGAGTAGGGAGCAGGTTGAGAAGAGCCTGGAGAGGTGGAGGTACGTGCTGGAGAGAAGGGGAATGAAAGTCAGTAGCAATAAGACAGTACATCACGGCACCGGTCCGTGGGTCAATTGGTACCGGGCCGCACAGAAAGAATACATAACTTACATTATTTGTTTTATTTATTATCTGATTCTGAACGGAGTTTTATTTTGGAAAAATCTATGTTCCACATCTGTCTATGACTCACTTTTGATGCATATCATTATGCTTGCCTCGGTCACATGTCTTAACTACATCCGCTACCTTCTTAAAGGGGCTGCTCCGGCTGGTAACACATAATACATTACCGCTAAAACCCCCAAGATAGCAAAATTAACAAAAAGCACCACAGTGGATTCACGTTTATTATATTATTTAGAAAATGCCAGTTTTTATGCCGGACGTATCATTTTATTTTGTTGTATTTATCCGCCACACCTTAAAGGCATGAAACATTAATCCGGTCCGTGGCGCAAAAAAGGTTGGGGACCGCTGGAGTACATGTATGTGAATGAGAGGGAGGGCAGTAGAGTGGTACGGTTTTAGGGAGAAGATGTGGGTAAGGTGAATGAGTTTAGGTACCTGGGGTCAATAGTGCAAAGTAATGTGTGTTAGAGAAGTGAAGAAAAGAGTGCAGGCAGGGTGGAGTGGGTGAAGAAGAGTGAAAGGAGTGATTTGTGATAAGCAGTGTTGTGCTAGTTACTAAAAAATAGTAACTAGTTACAGTTACTTCGTTCAAAAAGTAACTAAATTACTTTGTTGATTACTCACACCAAAAAGTAATGCGTTACTGTTAAAAGTAACTTTTTAGTTACTTTTTTAAAGAACGTTCTTTAATGTTCACATTAATGCCCTTTTATGCGTTATGGTCTATACAAACACAAAACTGACTTAAACACAAAGTCATTTTTAAACACTATTTTATTAAAGTCAGACCAGCACAAACTGAATATATCACAAGGATTTCTGAAATAAATAACAAAACAAGCTGAATAATATATTCACAATCAAAAACTAAAGTGGCTTCTGCATCATAAAAGCTGTTGTGTTGTGCTCTTAAAAATGTTCCTTTCACAGCTGAAGTAGGAAAACTATCAACAATGTACAACACCGGGTTAGCTTCTAGCTTCGTCAAGGCATGGAGTTTCTGGAGGTGCTGCTATCACAGTAGATACGAGCTTCGAACCAGAAAGACACAGCTTACATTTGACTAAAAAGTTTTTGTCTTTATACTCAACTAAAGTGAAATAATGAGCATATTTCCACTTTGAGAAACTCGTCTTGCTCTCGCTTCGACTCGCCATTACTGCCGCACAGACCTGAATAAACGGAGACACGCCCACAGTGCGTCTTCTTCGTGTTTACAGTGGTTCATCCTCCAATCCTCCAATGTGTCGCTGCTGTAAACAGGTTAGACTGTAGTCTACATTTCAGCCGAAATTCATTCATTTAAAAAAAAGTAACGGGTAACGCACCATACGGTAACGGAGTTACTTTATTTAAAAAAGTAGCGCGTTACAGTATTAGTTACTGTCAAAAGTAACTTCGTTACAGTAACGCGTTACTGCCCAACACTGGTGATAAGAGTATCTACAAGAGTGAAAGGGAAAGTTTATAGGACTGTGGTGAGACCTGGGATGTTGTAGGTTTAGAGACAGTGGCATTGACTAAAAAACAGGAGGTGGAGCTGCAGGTAGCAGAGCTGAAGATGTTAAGGTTTTCGTTGGGAGTGACGACGATGGACAGGATTAGAAATGAGTTTAGTAGAGGGACTACGCATGTAGGATGTGTTGAAGACAAGGTGAGGGAGGCGAGATTGAGATGGTTTGGACATGTGCAGAGGCGGGACATGGGGTATATCGGTGGGAGAATGCTGAGGATGGAGCCGCCAGAAAAGAGGAAGACCAAGGAGGAGGTTTATGGATATGGTGAGGGAAGACATGCAGGCAGTTAGTTTGAAAGAGGCAGATGTAAAGGACAGGAGGGTATGGAGTTGGATGATCCGCTATGGCGACCCCTAATGGGAGAAGCCAAAAGAAGAAGAAGAAGCCATAGCATATTTATAATTATAACCTATTGCATTTTCATTCTTATAGTTATTAGCCCGTTTTACTTTGTCAACAGTATCGCAAAGCTTTAATCAAAACTTAATTCAGGTGAAAAAAATAATTAAGGCCTATAAGAAATGTAAAATATGGCCTTTATTCTACAGCAAATAATACAATAACCTGAATATTAAAGTACATATTTAAATAATGAATTATCCCAATATGTGAGCAATTAGATTATATATACATAATATAGATGACGACCAACAAACATATCAAGAAGTGCAAAAAGAAATGACAACGTGACCAGTTTCTTATTGAATGGAATTTCTGATTTACTGTCCCCATTTTCATTATCAAACAAATTTTAGAAGCTGCTTCCAAATATAAAACACTACTTATAAGGTTTTAATGCAGCAAAGTTCTTAATCTAGTCACCTTCCTTTTCTTAATTACTAGGCAACAGCTGCCCAGCCACTATACCCCTACTTATGAAGAGATATGAACTCTTTCCCATAAAAAAAAAACAAAATAAAAATCTGTGCATATTAAAAGGGGCATACTGTGTCAAATGGGTTTATAATTTTTTTTTTAAAGAGTGATTCCAGATCACACTATTTAGATATCCATAATACATGTAATAGTGATGAATGCAATGCATGTTACATGCAAAAGTAGTTTTTTTCCTTCTTTTTATTAAACCTAAGGTGCAGCTGTTTAGAGCAATTCTGTTGTCATTTTTTTTATATCATGTGTTTTTCAAGGAAACAAGCTTGGAATCTAAGGCAAGATTGACACTTTGACACTGTGATTTGAGACAAAGGTCAATAACAATTGTGATGAAACTGTCTATTACATCTAGAGGTCAATTACTGTAAGGTAGAACAAAATCTCAATGAATAATTTTCAGTGAAATAAAAGATCTGTTATCAGGTTTCTTAACCTGTGGAACTAAAAGTTTTCATCATAATGTGCACTGTTCCTTTTTGGAGGCAAAACCGGTGAGCTCAGTCCAAATTGTAGTATATGCAGTTTGACCTTGATGTGCAAAGTGCAGCATTAACAAGACGTTTTATTTAAATTTTCCCTGCTATTTATAATACAGTAATTTTTCCATACATAAACGTTTGTTTTGCAAACATAATCAAATATTTACAACAGTACAACTACTAACGCTTTTCCACCCCTCAGTTTGCAGCAACTAACATGCAACTATTGAAACAGTTTTTATCTCAGCTTAAGAACAAATCAGTCACAAGAGTAGAAATGATAATATTGCGTTATGGATTTAGAATTGGGAATGGTCCCCCTTTTTTCTTTTTTCAAACTATACATGAAATCACTTTAAAAATGAAAAAGACAAATTAAACCAAAAGCAAAGCATTGGTGACAAAAGAAGGATCATGTATCATTAACAGTTATATTCACTGCTGATATGAACAATACAAAATATATTCTTGAGCATGCAAAGGTGCAATTTATTAGACCCAAATTACAAAGATCTTTATCCTACTTCCCCATGATTGGCTTTCGATACAGTCCACTTCGTCATTTTTCTCCGTTTTGATTGTCTGAAGCATGTAAAGCATCTCAAGGGGTTGGCTCTTAGCAAGCAGCGCATTGATGTCACATGACAGTTTACCATGTGCAAATGATTAACATTTTGAAGTACATCCTCAAGGCTCAGCAACTTTGGTGTGTTTAATCGTGACGCCATTCATCAAAGTGTTCACAGTATTATTTAACTTCTGTTATATTTTGGAGAGACTTCAGGTCAGTAGCCCTCCATTACACTATTATGAGGTAGTTACACTGGAGGCCCTGAACCCTGGGTCTGTGAGGTTGGCAGACCTGACACAATTCCTGTTTTGGTGCCCAAGGTTGGGGAGGTGCTGTGCACCTGAGCCTTGAACTGAGCTAGCTGTTCAGGACTCGCCAAGTTCTTTAGTAAGTGGTTTTCCTGCTCCAGCTGGGAATTTCTTTCAATCAGCTCTTTTATTTGTTCTTTCAGCACCTCCACTTCTTCACGTACTGCGTACATTAGGTGGCTTTTAACCAAGTCCTGAAAGATAGAGAGTGAGAGAACATGAGAATGAAAAATCTGTTTAACACAGAAAATCATTGTTATTACAGTACCAGTACACAAACCAAATGTACCAAACCATTTCAGTTCAGGGCTTTCTGTTCAGTACACGTGTACTAAATGTAATCCTTTTTACGAGCGGGACATAAATAAAATCTGAGTTCCCTCACAAATGTATTAAGCGGCGGACCCCTTTGTTTAATCTCCACCTTTCACTTTGAGAGCAGTGCCACTGCCTTTTTTTTTATTATTTAGTAGTAGTAAACTTGCAAACATACACAACAATAGCCCTATTCGGACGGGACTAGTTTTACAGGGGGTCTTTGGAGAGAAATTTCTGTTTCACAGATGTACTTTGTGATTTTAATCCCGTCTGAATCTGCCATGTCTGTCTTTCTCTCACACAACCTCTGTAAAAATTCCAGAGCAAATTACCTACTGTTTTTCAGCAAACTCGGCGGTCCTCTGAGAAATCTAATCCCGTCCGAATGCAAATGTCTGTGATTGCCGAAAATGGTTTTTCCAAAACGCGTTTTCTTGTGTGTTGGTCAACGTGAACTACCGTACTAACCCTAGCGTGCCAGTATTCAAGTTTCTGCCTGGACATGTGGTCTTGTGCAACGCCCACATGTAAAACACAGACACTCCTACCTCTGTAATAAACACAGAGATGTTAGTCCCGTCCTAATCCATACATGAAATGACAGACGTCGGCTGAAAAAAAATTCTAACTCAAACGTCGTTTTGAAAACTAGTCCCGTCCGAATAGGGCTAATGACAGGGGTTTAAAAAATAAACTAGGAGTTAGCGCAGCGTCACTGTGGCTACTTACTCCATACCAAAAATACGATTTGTAATACACCTAAATACGATTTGTAGTGCGTTGTAAACTTCCTGCCATCACCAATGATTTACGACAGTCTAGCGGTATGGATTCTTTTGCATTTTATGTAAAGATTAAAGAATCTCTTAACTGGAGAAAATCCTGACAATTCTGGATATCGAGGGAGTGAATGAATAAAGGATGGAAGGCATGAAGACATTTGTTAAAGTATGCTATAATAAGTAGAACATTTCTTGAAAATGTAGTAAATATAATAATTTTTTGTAATATTTTTTCTAAATGTCTAAAAGAATTTACCATTTATTTCATTTTATTTAATACATTTAATGTTGGCCAATTTAATTACTCAATGTAATGAATATAATAAAATAATATATTACATTAATTTGATTTATTCTATTGTATTTGTATATTATTTTTTATTCAATATTATAAAATATTATCTTATATACTATTTAACCAAGCAGGTATTTTAAATAAAATTGTTTTTAAAATATAAACTGTTGTTAATAAATGTTAATAATAAAATAATAAAAAAACCACAAGCAATTTTATGTTTAGCCTTTCTTCCCACTGCACTGAAATTGAACACAAGCGTAAATAAAAAAAACGTGGTACCCACTGAACTGAATTCTTTTGCACCATTACACAATTGAGTAACTTAACACAACAAAAACATGCAAAAAATGCTTTAAAACATATGCAGCCATACTATACAGATAAACAACACCAACAGTCAATGGAAGCTCCCAGCCAGAAATATAAGTGCATGGTGAGTAAAATTGTTTCACATTTGTTTTTACTTTATTATTAATTACTTTATGATTAATCATTCATTAATAATAGCCCCAATCCTGGCAGGTAAGGTTTCCAGCAGTAGAAATGCATTGCATTATTTTTATTAAACACTGTCCATGTCTGACAGTTATTTTGGCCCTGATAAACAAATAGTAATTTATTTTTATGCAAATAAAATATTTTCCTCTCTATATATGTCTAAATGATAATGGAAAATTTTATAATGTTTTATTTTTTTAAACTGTGTTTTGAATGTTCATTTAGAAAGCAAGTAAATTATTAACAGTCAATGCAGAGTCACTATTATAATTTTGAATAATTTTATATCACAAAAAAAAGAATTAAATCTTAATCTTAAACATAAAAAAAAGGATAGTCTTTTTAGCATCATCTACAATACATTTTTTAATTAGTGACTGCACTGCAAACCTATTGCACTGTCTGGAGTTAGCTGAATGTCCTGGTCTACAAGTCATGATACAGTGTCGCATACTGAAATAAATGGTTAAACAAACACAGAACTCCACACATGTACAAGAAAGAAAGTAAGAGACACAATTTTTCCCACTTCTTTTATATCAATTGATTAATAGCTTGTCTCATCCAATCAGTGTATTGCATTTACAAACTATACCTACCTTCTCCGGTTTGTCTGAATTGTCGTTGCATTTTCTAATTTGTTATCTTGGTTTCTAAATTGTCCTTGTGTTATTTGACTTGTTATTTTGGTTTAAGATCTGTTATTTTACACTTCACAGACACTGTATCATGACTATATATTCCACTATTTACCCTCAGGTTTATTTAAAATACATGAATAAAGTAATCATGATTTTTTTTAATGAACAGAGCAACTTTAATTAAAATAAGTAAATAAATTACAATTCTCACCATTGCTTGCTCAATCTTGTTATCTATGGCCACAACACCGACACCTGAAAAGCTGTACAAAAACAACCATTAAAAAAAGAATAGATCATTAATCTTACATATTTAAATAATATAAAATAAAATGCATAAACAGAAAAAGCATTAATGCAAAGGCAGTGTGTACGGCATTCTGTGACATTAAAAAAAAAAAAAAAAGATTACTAAAATATTTATTTATATATAAAATATATATAAAATATATTTACATTTATTTATTTAAATATCTATTTACAGGCATAACCAAGAATATCTTTCATCTCAACCAATGACTGTTCAATCCTAATATATTATTCAAATGTTTGGATAGCACAGTAAGCACAGTTTAGGATCAATTATCAGAGAATGGTAGCTCTACCATACCAGCCAGATATAGCCAAGAATAGGCCACCCCTTAAAGCGCTCTAACAACAAGAGACTTGTAAAAGAACCACAAAGAGGCTAATAGTCACTTTAAAGGAGTTACAGAGTTCAGTGGCTGAAGGTGCCAATGATTCACTAGTCAAACGTGCAAAGAGCACTGCATAACACTGGCCTGTGTGTGATTGTGGCAATTACTTAAAAAATGCCATCTGAAAGCACATCTAGATTTTGCCAGAAGTCATTTGTATGTTATGTGGAAGAAGGTGTTGTGGTTGGATGATAGCAAGATAGAGCTTTTTGACCACAACTCAAGCGATATGTTGGGGCAAACCTATACATCCGATGTCTCAAGACACAATATCCCTTAAGGTGGTGACAGCAGCAGGCTGTAGGTGCAACACCGATTAAACAAAGAATGAAAATCTCTGGCAGTATTTAAAAAATCCAGTCCATGAGTGTCACGCAACCAACCTGAACAACCTGTAGCAAATCTCCCAAGTTGTTGTTGTCAGTGTGTGCAAAGCTAGTAAATATATCCCCCCAAAAGACTTATGATATTGCAGATATTTCAGTTTTTTATTTGTCACAAAAATATTTCCTCATTAAAAATATGTCACCCTACAACATTTAATTTTGCATTCCAGTGTTTAAAAGTAAAATATTAAACAGAATGAAATTTTAATGCACCATTTGTAATAGCAATATGAGATAATTGGCCAGGGGTCTGAAAGATTTTGCAAGGCACTGCATTCAAATCCAGCATCTAGATGCTCAAGGTGTAAAGTGGAAAACCACGTACACTAAGGAAACTATTTTAAATTAAACCTACTACTTTTACAGTTGCACGCATGAGTGACTCTTTGTAATGTTCTACTTTAGTGACCATACAGTAGCAAGCAGTATTAGAAACAACCTAGCCAGCAGACAATAGTAAGCAGATTAGCAAATTTGAGCTGATTTGAAATAATCAGCTAACATCTTGGATCATTCTAATATTATGGTTAAAAAAATAAATAAATAAAAATGATTTAAGCACACGCTGTGCATGTATAGTAACTAGGGTTGCAAAATTCCAAAATTAAGTGAGAATTTATATACACACTATATATATATATATATATATATATATATATATATATACATATATATAGAAAGGAAAGTATTCAGACCCCCTTAAATTTTTCACTCTTTGTTATATTGCAGCCATTTGCTAAAATCATTTAAGTTCATTTCTTTTCCTCATTAATGTACACACAGCTCCCCATATTGACAGAAAAACACAGAATTGTTGACATTGTTGCAGATTTATTAAAAAAGAAAAACTGAAATATCACATGGTCCTAAGTATTCAGACTCTTTACTGTGACACTCGTATATTTAACTCAGGTGCTATACATTTCTTCTTATCATCCTTGAGATGGTTCTACACCTTCATTTGAGTCCAGCTGTGTTTGATTAAACTGATTGGACTTGATTAGGAAAGCCACACACCGGTCTATATAAGACCTTACAGATCACAATGCATGTCAGAGCAAATGAGAATCATGAGGACAAAGGAACTGCCTGAAGAGCTCAGAGACAGAATTGTGGCAAGGCACAGATCTGGCCAAGGTTACAAAAAAATTTCTGCTGCACCTAAGGTTCCTAAGAGCACAGTGGCCTCCATAATCCTTAAATGGAAGACGTTTGGGACGACCAGAACCCTTCCTAGAGCTGGCCGTCCGGCCAAACTGAGCTATCGGGGGAGAAGAGCCTTGGTGAGAGAGGTAAAGAAGAACCCAAAGATCACTGTGGCTGAGCTCCAGAGATGCAGTCGGGAGATGGGAGAAAGTTGTAGAAAGTCAACCATCACTGCAGCCCTCCACCAGTCGGGGCTTTATGGCAGAGTGGCCCGACGGAAGCCTCTCCTCAGTGCAAGACACATGAAAGCCCGCATGGAGTTTGCTAAAAAACAGAGAAATAAGATTCTCTGGTCTGATGAGACCAAAATAGAACTTTTTGGCTTTAATTCTAAGCGGTATGTGTGGAGAAAACCAGGCACTGCTCATCACCTGTCCAATACA